>JAUCBJ010007687.1:0-94950 GCA_032718475.1 Nemertoderma westbladi
TTTTAACTGAAGTTTCTCTCAATGTTTTAATTTCTAATCCGTTATCATTAGGACTTCCGTATAATAGCTACCTGTATTGCGTTGTGTTACACACCCGTTGTCGCGCTCCCTTCCGAGTTGGTTTCATTATAAAGCATCACCCAAATCCAAACCCGTGGTTTGCCTTACCATAAAAATTAGATCGCGGTCACCCCAGAACTTTACTCCCCAGAGGAAACTCCAGTACTCATTTTGCTACCATTTAAGGATGCTAAGAAAACTGCCTTGACCCCCATGCGGGGGTTGAAACCATGACCTCCGAGAGACGTGAATACTACTATATTATTATTATTATTCCTAATAACCTTTTGTGTCATTAATGCATTCATCCATCACTACAGATGGACCGACTATTAGTCAGTAATCTATATTTACATACCGTACTGAATATGAATAGAATAGTCGTACCACCTGGCTGCCTCATGCTACTAGTAGATACACACAGCTGACACTGGCTTCCCTTCAGTATATCTCTTACTGTTTGGCTTCCCGTCAGTATATCTCTTACTGTTTGCGTTGTTATGCTGCATTTTATTTCGCACCGCTGTCGTCAGTTATCACTCGTTAGTTCCTATAGTTGTATAAATTTTGCTTCAACGAGATTAGCCATGACGTCTCGGTCACAAGATGATAAACTTACAAGCCAACAGCGTTGTAATGCGGTAGCGGAACTATCTGTTACCGGTTGGTCTGATGTGGAGGGGCGCGACGCGGTATTCAAGGAATTCTCCTTCGGTAACTTCAACCAAGCCTTCGGGTTTATGACTCGGGTAGCTCTGCTAGCGGAGAAATTAGACCACCACCCGGAGTGGTTCAATGTCTACAACAAGGTACGGGTGACCCTGGCAACTCACGAGTTCGGTGGCGTCAGTCAACGGGATGTTAGAATGGCAAATTTTATGGATAAAGTGGCCAGGGAGTGACCATGACAACGACGGGTCTCATGTAGTCATTCCGACGTTGGTATATTTATTACGTTCCTTCAATCGGTTATATAAACAATAAGCCCACTCATATCGGAAGCGAGTAAAGCACTACTTTATGTGAACCTATAATTCCTATAATATCAATATTCGTCTGTGTTCTTGGGAATTCATAACAATTATATTTAGGAGCATAATGTTATAATAATATTAATTATTCATGTTTTTTTATGTATTTATAATAAATTATAGTAGATAATTTTTCCATTTCGTTTGTTAAATTGTGAAATATAGAAATTCGCCCGTGTTTGTTCTTTGTTTTGGTTTATAAATTCGCCCGTGTTTGTTCTTTGTTTTGTGGTTTATAAATTCGCCCGTGTTTGTTCTTTGTTTTGTGGTTTATAAATTCGCCCGTGTTTGTTCTTTGTTTTGTGGTTTATAAATTCGCCCGTGTTTGTTCTTTGTTGTGTGGTTGATAAATTCGCCCGTGTTTGTTCTTTGTTTTGTGGTTTATAAATTCGCCCGTGTTTGTTCTTTGTTGTGTGGTTTATAAATTCGCCCGTGTTTGTTCTTTGTTTTGTGGTTTATAAATTCGCCCGTGTTTGTTCTTTGTTTTGTGGTTTATAAATTCGCCCGTGTTTGTTCTTTGTTTTGTGGTTTATAAATTCGCCCGTGTTTGTTCTTTGTTTTGTGGTTTATAAATTCGCCCGTGTTTGTTCTTTGTTGTGTGGTTTATAAATTCGCCCGTGTTTGTTCTTTGTTTTGTGGTTTATAAATTCGCCCGTGTTTGTTCTTTGTTTTGTGGTTTATAAATTCGCCCGTGTTTGTTCTTTGTTTTGTGGTTTATAAATTCGCCCGTGTTTGTTCTTTGTTTTGTGGTTTATAAATTCGCCCGTGTTTGTTCTTTGTTTTGTGGTTTATAAATTCGCCCGTGTTTGTTCTTTGTTTTGTGGTTTATAAATTCGCCCGTGTTTGTTCTTTGTTGTGTGGTTTATAAATTCGCCCGTGTTTGTTCTTTGTTTTGTGGTTTATAAATTCGCCCGTGTTTGTTCTTTGTTTTGTGGTTTATAAATTCGCCCGTGTTTGTTCTTTGTTTTGTGGTTTATAAATTCGCCCGTGTTTGTTCTTTGTTTTGTGGTTTATAAATTCGCCCGTGTTTGTTCTTTGTTTTGTGGTTTATAAATTCGCCCGTGTTTGTTCTTTGTTTTGTGGTTTATAAATTCGCCCGTGTTTGTTCTTTGTTTTGTGGTTTATAAATTCGCCCGTGTTTGTTCTTTGTTGTGTGGTTTATAAATTCGCCCGTGTTTGTTCTTTGTTTTGTGGTTTATAAATTCGCCCGTGTTTGTTCTTTGTTGTGTGGTTTATAAATTCGCCCGTGTTTGTTCTTTGTTGTGTGGTTTATAAATTCGCCCGTGTTTGTTCTTTGTTTTGTGGTTTATAAATTCGCCCGTGTTTGTTCTTTGTTTTGTGGTTTATAAATTCGCCCGTGTTTGTTCTTTGTTTTGTGGTTTATAAATTCGCCCGTGTTTGTTCTTTGTTTTGTGGTTTATAAATTCGCCCGTGTTTGTTCTTTGTTGTGTGGTTGATAAATTCGCCCGTGTTTGTTCTTTGTTGTGTGGTTTATAAATTCGCCCGTGTTTGTTCTTTGTTTTGTGGTTAATAAATTCGCCCGTGTTTGTTCTTTGTTGTGTGGTTTATAAATTCGCCCGTGTTTGTTCTTTGTTGTGTGGTTGATAAATTCGCCCGTGTTTGTTCTTTGTTGTGTGGTTTATAAATTCGCCCGTGTTTGTTCTTTGTTGTGTGGTTGATAAATTCGCCCGTGTTTGTTCTTTGTTGTGTGGTTTATAAATTCGCCCGTGTTTGTTCTTTGTTTTGTGGTTTATAAATTCGCCCGTGTTTGTTCTTTGTTGTGTGGTTAATAAATTCGCCCGTGTTTGTTCTTTGTTTTGTGGTTTATAAATTCGCCCGTGTTTGTTCTTTGTTGTGTGGTTGATAAATTCGCCCGTGTTTGTTCTTTGTTGTGTGGTTTATAAATTCGCCCGTGTTTGTTCTTTGTTTTGTGGTTAATAAATTCGCCCGTGTTTGTTCTTTGTTGTGTGGTTAATAAATTCGCCCGTGTTTGTTCTTTGTTTTGTGGTTTATAAATTCGCCCGTGTTTGTTCTTTGTTGTGTGGTTGATAAATTCGCCCGTGTTTGTTCTTTGTTTTGTGGTTGATAAATTCGCCCGTGTTTGTTCTTTGTTTTGTGGTTTATAAATTCGCCCGTGTTTGTTCTTTGTTGTGTGGTTGATAAATTCGCCCGTGTTTGTTCTTTGTTTTGTGGTTTATAAATTCGCCCGTGTTTGTTCTTTGTTGTGTGGTTGATAAATTCGCCCGTGTTTGTTCTTTGTTGTGTGGTTTATAAATTCGCCCGTGTTTGTTCTTTGTTGTGTGGTTTATAAATTCGCCCGTGTTTGTTCTTTGTTGTGTGGTTGATAAATTCGCCCGTGTTTGTTCTTTGTTTTGTGGTTTATAAATTCGCCCGTGTTTGTTCTTTGTTGTGTGGTTGATAAATTCGCCCGTGTTTGTTCTTTGTTGTGTGGTTTATAAATTCGCCCGTGTTTGTTCTTTGTTTTGTGGTTTATAAATTCGCCCGTGTTTGTTCTTTGTTGTGTGGTTGATAAATTCGCCCGTGTTTGTTCTTTGTTGTGTGGTTTATAAATTCGCCCGTGTTTGTTCTTTGTTGTGTGGTTTATAAATTCGCCCGTGTTTGTTCTTTGTTGTGTGGTTGATAAATTCGCCCGTGTTTGTTCTTTGTTTTGTGGTTTATAAATTCGCCCGTGTTTGTTCTTTGTTGTGTGGTTGATAAATTCGCCCGTGTTTGTTCTTTGTTTTGTGGTTGATAAATTCGCCCGTGTTTGTTCTTTGTTGTGTGGTTAATAAATTCGCCCGTGTTTGTTCTTTGTTTTGGTTTATAAATTCGCCCGTGTTTGTTCTTTGTTGTGTGGTTGATAAATTCGCCCGTGTTTGTTCTTTGTTTTGTGGTTTATAAATTCGCCCGTGTTTGTTCTTTGTTTTGTGGTTTATAAATTCGCCCGTGTTTGTTCTTTGTTGTGTGGTTTATAAATTCGCCCGTGTTTGTTCTTTGTTTTGTGGTTTATAAATTCGCCAGTGTTTGTTCTTTGTTTTGTGTTTTATAAATTCGCCCGTGTTTGTTCTTTGTTTTGTGGTTTATAAATTCGCCCGTGTTTGTTCTTTGTTTTGTGGTTTATAAATTCGCCCGTGTTTGTTCTTTGTTTTGTGGTTTATAAATTCGCCCGTGTTTGTTCTTTGTTTTGTGGTTTATAAATTCGCCCGTGTTTGTTCTTTGTTGTGTGGTTTATAAATTCGCCCGTGTTTGTTCTTTGTTTTGTGGTTTATAAATTCGCCAGTGTTTGTTCTTTGTTTTGTGTTTTATAAATTCGCCCGTGTTTGTTCTTTGTTTTGTGGTTTATAAATTCGCCCGTGTTTGTTCTTTGTTTTGTGGTTTATAAATTCGCCAGTGTTTGTTCTTTGTTTTGTGTTTTATAAATTCGCCCGTGTTTGTTCTTTGTTTTGTGGTTTATAAATTCGCCCGTGTTTGTTCTTTGTTTTGTGGTTTATAAATTCGCCCGTGTTTGTTCTTTGTTGTGTGGTTTATAAATTCGCCCGTGTTTGTTCTTTGTTTTGTGGTTTATAAATTCGCCCGTGTTTGTTCTTTGTTGTGTGGTTTATAAATTCGCCCGTGTTTGTTCTTTGTTGTGTGGTTTATAAATTCGCCCGTGTTTGTTCTTTGTTTTGTGGTATATAAATTCGCCCGTGTTTGTTCTTTGTTTTGTGGTTTATAAATTCGCCCGTGTTTGTTCTTTGTTTTGTGGTTTATAAATTCGCCCGTGTTTGTTCTTTGTTTTGTGGTTTATAAATTCACCCGTGTTTGTTCTTTGTTTTGTGGTTAATAAATTCGCTCGTGTTTGTTCTTTGTTGTGTGGTTAATAAATTCGCCCGTGTTTGTTCTTTGTTTTGTGGTTTATAAACTCGCCCGTGTTTGTTCTTTGTTGTGTGGTTGATAAATTCGCCCGTGTTTGTTCTTTGTTGTGTGGTTTATAAATTCGCCCGTGTTTGTTCTTTGTTTTGTGGTTAATAAATTCGCTCGTGTTTGTTCTTTGTTGTGTGGTTAATAAATTCGCCCGTGTTTGTTCTTTGTTTTGTGGTTTATAAACTCGCCCGTGTTTGTTCTTTGTTGTGTGGTTGATAAATTCGCCCGTGTTTGTTCTTTGTTTTGTGGTTGATAAATTCGCCCGTGTTTGTTCTTTGTTTTGTGGTTTATAAATTCGCCCGTGTTTGTTCTTTGTTGTGTGGTTGATAAATTCGCCCGTGTTTGTTCTTTGTTTTGTGGTTTATAAATTCGCCCGTGTTTGTTCTTTGTTGTGTGGTTGATAAATTCGCCCGTGTTTGTTCTTTGTTGTGTGGTTTATAAATTCGCCCGTGTTTGTTCTTTGTTGTGTGGTTTATAAATTCGCCCGTGTTTGTTCTTTGTTGTGTGGTTGATAAATTCGCCCGTGTTTGTTCTTTGTTTTGTGGTTTATAAATTCGCCCGTGTTTGTTCTTTGTTGTGTGGTTGATAAATTCGCCCGTGTTTGTTCTTTGTTGTGTGGTTTATAAATTCGCCAGTGTTTGTTCTTTGTTGTGTGGTTTATAAATTCGCCCGTGTTTGTTCTTTGTTGTGTGGTTTATAAATTCGCCCGTGTTTGTTCTTTGTTGTGTGGTTGATAAATTCGCCCGTGTTTGTTCTTTGTTGTGTGGTTGATAAATTCGCCCGTGTTTGTTCTTTGTTTTGTGGTTTATAAATTCGCCCGTGTTTGTTCTTTGTTGTGTGGTTGATAAATTCGCCCGTGTTTGTTCTTTGTTGTGTGGTTTATAAATTCGCCCGTGTTTGTTCTTTGTTGTGTGGTTTATAAATTCGCCCGTGTTTGTTCTTTGTTTTGTGGTTTATAAATTCGCCAGTGTTTGTTCTTTGTTTTGTGTTTTATAAATTCGCCCGTGTTTGTTCTTTGTTTTGTGGTTTATAAATTCGCCCGTGTTTGTTCTTTGTTTTGTGGTTTATAAATTCGCCCGTGTTTGTTCTTTGTTTTGTGGTTTATAAATTCGCCCGTGTTTGTTCTTTGTTTTGTGGTTTATAAATTCGCCAGTGTTTGTTCTTTGTTTTGTGTTTTATAAATTCGCCCGTGTTTGTTCTTTGTTGTGTGGTTGATAAATTCGCCCGTGTTTGTTCTTTGTTGTGTGGTTGATAAATTCGCCCGTGTTTGTTCTTTGTTTTGTGGTTTATAAATTCGCCCGTGTTTGTTCTTTGTTTTGTGGTTTATAAATTCGCCCGTGTTTGTTCTTTGTTGTGTGGTTGATAAATTCGCCCGTGTTTGTTCTTTGTTGTGTGGTTTATAAATTCGCCCGTGTTTGTTCTTTGTTTTGTGGTTTATAAATTCGCCAGTGTTTGTTCTTTGTTTTGTGTTTTATAAATTCGCCCGTGTTTGTTCTTTGTTGTGTGGTTGATAAATTCGCCCGTGTTTGTTCTTTGTTGTGTGGTTTATAAATTCGCCCGTGTTTGTTCTTTGTTTTGTGGTTAATAAATTCGCTCGTGTTTGTTCTTTGTTGTGTGGTTAATAAATTCGCCCGTGTTTGTTCTTTGTTTTGTGGTTTATAAACTCGCCCGTGTTTGTTCTTTGTTGTGTGGTTGATAAATTCGCCCGTGTTTGTTCTTTGTTTTGTGGTTGATAAATTCGCCCGTGTTTGTTCTTTGTTTTGTGGTTTATAAATTCGCCCGTGTTTGTTCTTTGTTGTGTGGTTGATAAATTCGCCCGTGTTTGTTCTTTGTTTTGTGGTTTATAAATTCGCCCGTGTTTGTTCTTTGTTGTGTGGTTGATAAATTCGCCCGTGTTTGTTCTTTGTTGTGTGGTTTATAAATTCGCCCGTGTTTGTTCTTTGTTGTGTGGTTTATAAATTCGCCCGTGTTTGTTCTTTGTTGTGTGGTTGATAAATTCGCCCGTGTTTGTTCTTTGTTTTGTGGTTTATAAATTCGCCCGTGTTTGTTCTTTGTTGTGTGGTTGATAAATTCGCCCGTGTTTGTTCTTTGTTGTGTGGTTTATAAATTCGCCAGTGTTTGTTCTTTGTTGTGTGGTTTATAAATTCGCCCGTGTTTGTTCTTTGTTGTGTGGTTTATAAATTCGCCCGTGTTTGTTCTTTGTTGTGTGGTTGATAAATTCGCCCGTGTTTGTTCTTTGTTGTGTGGTTGATAAATTCGCCCGTGTTTGTTCTTTGTTTTGTGGTTTATAAATTCGCCCGTGTTTGTTCTTTGTTGTGTGGTTGATAAATTCGCCCGTGTTTGTTCTTTGTTGTGTGGTTTATAAATTCGCCCGTGTTTGTTCTTTGTTGTGTGGTTTATAAATTCGCCCGTGTTTGTTCTTTGTTTTGTGGTTTATAAATTCGCCAGTGTTTGTTCTTTGTTTTGTGTTTTATAAATTCGCCCGTGTTTGTTCTTTGTTTTGTGGTTTATAAATTCGCCCGTGTTTGTTCTTTGTTTTGTGGTTTATAAATTCGCCCGTGTTTGTTCTTTGTTTTGTGGTTTATAAATTCGCCCGTGTTTGTTCTTTGTTTTGTGGTTTATAAATTCGCCAGTGTTTGTTCTTTGTTTTGTGTTTTATAAATTCGCCCGTGTTTGTTCTTTGTTGTGTGGTTGATAAATTCGCCCGTGTTTGTTCTTTGTTGTGTGGTTGATAAATTCGCCCGTGTTTGTTCTTTGTTTTGTGGTTTATAAATTCGCCCGTGTTTGTTCTTTGTTTTGTGGTTTATAAATTCGCCCGTGTTTGTTCTTTGTTGTGTGGTTGATAAATTCGCCCGTGTTTGTTCTTTGTTGTGTGGTTTATAAATTCGCCCGTGTTTGTTCTTTGTTTTGTGGTTTATAAATTCGCCAGTGTTTGTTCTTTGTTTTGTGTTTTATAAATTCGCCCGTGTTTGTTCTTTGTTGTGTGGTTGATAAATTCGCCCGTGTTTGTTCTTTGTTGTGTGGTTGATAAATTCGCCCGTGTTTGTTCTTTGTTGTGTGATTAATAAATTCGCCCGTGTTTGTTCTTTGTTTTGGTTTATAAATTCGCCCGTGTTTGTTCTTTGTTGTGTGGTTTATAAATTCGCCCGTGTTTGTTCTTTGTTGTGTGGTTTATAAATTCGCCCGTGTTTGTTCTTTGTTTTGTGGTTTATAAATTCGCCAGTGTTTGTTCTTTGTTTTGTGTTTTATAAATTCGCCCGTGTTTGTTCTTTGTTTTGTGGTTTATAAATTCGCCCGTGTTTGTTCTTTGTTTTGTGGTTTATAAATTCGCCCGTGTTTGTTCTTTGTTGTGTGGTTTATAAATTCGCCCGTGTTTGTTCTTTGTTTTGTGGTTTATAAATTCGCCCGTGTTTGTTCTTTGTTGTGTGGTTGATAAATTCGCCCGTGTTTGTTCTTTGTTTTGTGGTTGATAAATTCGCCCGTGTTTGTTCTTTGTTTTGTGGTTTATAAATTCGCCCGTGTTTGTTCTTTGTTGTGTGGTTGATAAATTCGCCCGTGTTTGTTCTTTGTTTTGTGGTTTATAAATTCGCCCGTGTTTGTTCTTTGTTGTGTGGTTGATAAATTCGCCCGTGTTTGTTCTTTGTTGTGTGGTTTATAAATTCGCCCGTGTTTGTTCTTTGTTGTGTGGTTTATAAATTCGCCCGTGTTTGTTCTTTGTTGTGTGGTTGATAAATTCGCCCGTGTTTGTTCTTTGTTTTGTGGTTTATAAATTCGCCCGTGTTTGTTCTTTGTTGTGTGGTTGATAAATTCGCCCGTGTTTGTTCTTTGTTGTGTGGTTTATAAATTCGCCAGTGTTTGTTCTTTGTTGTGTGGTTTATAAATTCGCCCGTGTTTGTTCTTTGTTGTGTGGTTTATAAATTCGCCCGTGTTTGTTCTTTGTTGTGTGGTTGATAAATTCGCCCGTGTTTGTTCTTTGTTGTGTGGTTGATAAATTCGCCCGTGTTTGTTCTTTGTTTTGTGGTTTATAAATTCGCCCGTGTTTGTTCTTTGTTGTGTGGTTGATAAATTCGCCCGTGTTTGTTCTTTGTTGTGTGGTTTATAAATTCGCCCGTGTTTGTTCTTTGTTGTGTGGTTTATAAATTCGCCCGTGTTTGTTCTTTGTTTTGTGGTTTATAAATTCGCCAGTGTTTGTTCTTTGTTTTGTGTTTTATAAATTCGCCCGTGTTTGTTCTTTGTTTTGTGGTTTATAAATTCGCCCGTGTTTGTTCTTTGTTTTGTGGTTTATAAATTCGCCCGTGTTTGTTCTTTGTTTTGTGGTTTATAAATTCGCCCGTGTTTGTTCTTTGTTTTGTGGTTTATAAATTCGCCAGTGTTTGTTCTTTGTTTTGTGTTTTATAAATTCGCCCGTGTTTGTTCTTTGTTGTGTGGTTGATAAATTCGCCCGTGTTTGTTCTTTGTTGTGTGGTTGATAAATTCGCCCGTGTTTGTTCTTTGTTTTGTGGTTTATAAATTCGCCCGTGTTTGTTCTTTGTTTTGTGGTTTATAAATTCGCCCGTGTTTGTTCTTTGTTGTGTGGTTGATAAATTCGCCCGTGTTTGTTCTTTGTTGTGTGGTTTATAAATTCGCCCGTGTTTGTTCTTTGTTTTGTGGTTTATAAATTCGCCAGTGTTTGTTCTTTGTTTTGTGTTTTATAAATTCGCCCGTGTTTGTTCTTTGTTGTGTGGTTGATAAATTCGCCCGTGTTTGTTCTTTGTTGTGTGGTTGATAAATTCGCCCGTGTTTGTTCTTTGTTGTGTGATTAATAAATTCGCCCGTGTTTGTTCTTTGTTTTGGTTTATAAATTCGCCCGTGTTTGTTCTTTGTTGTGTGGTTTATAAATTCGCCCGTGTTTGTTCTTTGTTGTGTGGTTTATAAATTCGCCCGTGTTTGTTCTTTGTTTTGTGGTTTATAAATTCGCCAGTGTTTGTTCTTTGTTTTGTGTTTTATAAATTCGCCCGTGTTTGTTCTTTGTTTTGTGGTTTATAAATTCGCCCGTGTTTGTTCTTTGTTTTGTGGTTTATAAATTCGCCCGTGTTTGTTCTTTGTTGTGTGGTTATAGAATTATATTCCCTAAATGCCGTGGATTTTCAAAATTTTATTTTATTCGAATTAACTTTGTAAAGATTGCTTTGAGTTCTCATTCGTATTGGTTCTATCTATTATGCATCTATCGGTCAGGTGGTTCAGTAGCTCAGTTGGTAGAGCGTTGGAAATTATAAGTGTAGTAGGTATCGAGTTCGAATCCTAGTAAGTGCGAATTATTTTTTGTGCAGAATTTCAACTCATTTAAATTAACCGCTACAAATTAATTGCATTTGTCTGTACCAATAAGGCTGTAGTTATTTGATTGTAACCAATGTCGTGCAAGTTATATATTAGCTGGACCAATAAGCTATCTTTAAAACCTTGTTAGAACCCATAGAACAATCGAGAATTTTCTCGATTGATTGCAGCACAAATTTAGTATATAAAGGTGCGATTTCGTTCATTAGTTATCTCAATCTCAATCAATCACTGCAATTTCCATCATTCGCTTTCTGTCTTATTTCAGATTACATTGTTTATTGTATAATAGTTATTATATGTTTGTAATAAAGTCAGAAATACTAGTCACATCTCTCAGCCTTTCTATCTGTTTTAATATGGTTTCACTACGGTGAACAAACTCAGGGACAGGATGGCCAGCTAGAGATCGGGCCGCAGCAATGAACGGGAACATCACAGGAATGTAGACGAGAGACAACCCGCAATACCATCTTAGAGTTATTCGCCCATCGCCTGAAAGGTTAGACAGCGTTCGATCCTTGCTACCTAAGTGTAAGACCAAAGATCAAAGGTAGACGTAGTGACACGCTGCAAGCCTAAAATTACATCATAGGGACTGTACTGTCTTGATTCAGGGAAAACCGCAGTAGACCTTCATATTCCTACGGGGGGGGGAGGAGAGAGAGCAGATACTAGTAAGCAGATAGGACGTAGGCACACCGGTACAAGGCATACACATTGGTTAGGGTGCAGCAAACTGTACGCTTAACTCTTGCTAAGTACAGGTGTGTGTGCGACTATTTGCCGTACTAGGATCGGCATGCTGCATTGCAGCTGCATTTTTAAGAATGCTGTGCCGGTTTGTCAACAAAATTGCACCGCCACAACTCCCTATCACCCATGACATTTGCTAGATCATCCGCATCTTTAAGGCCAGTGTCCTTTAAGATGCGTCTCAAGAAAGTCATGGGCTGTCCACCATGCTTATTCACTCCATGAGGCTGCCAAAGTACAAGATTATGCACTGGCTGGTCCTCACGGCGAAAGCAATGTCCTGCAAAGGACTAGTGTCTATTACATCAGAACTTGTAGGCTAGAGGGTTGCTGTGTTTTCACCTGAATTGGGATTGTACCGTTCAGGCGGTAGGGCAGTTTACGCTAGGCGCAAATAAATTGAGGCTATCAGGGATATAATAACATCTACCGTGTCCCCGCCAACGCCCTAATAGGAAGTTACCCGGACTACCTGGGTGACTAAAATTCTAGATAGGAGCCAGGATAGCTATTAGTACCCGTACGCCTACAGTAGTAAACTAACACATCTCTTCTTAGTATCAGGGACCTGGTACCTAAAATTGCCGAATTCTGGGCGTAGTATTAACCTTATGCCTGAATTTGAGTCCTGGAAATACGCAAGAGGGGAAGGAACCTTATTATTCGTGAGTATTGGACCTACAAGTTATAAAATTAGAATATTCGTAAAATGCACACCGTACCCAGTAATTATATATGTGAAGGAGCAAAACTGTTTTTGACCGATCAGAATTAACACACGCGCGTTAGAAATTATTTACACCTCGAAATATATAAAATTAACTTAGTCCGTACTGTGCTTTGCCCGCTAGTTAGACATCTCCAAATCTGCTCTATACCTAGCTAGCGTCCCTTTGCCCAACCATATAAATCACACCGCGGCAAAGTATACGAGCCCCTTAGTCCGTCAGTGAGTCAGCCTGATTTTAGGATTCGCTGCGCGGGATTTGTTTTATCGAAGTTTGTCTGCTCGTAGACTGTTTTCTGCCTCACCGGTTAAAAGAGATCGATACTGCAATATATTCGCTTACTTGGGGTTTACTGTTTTGGTGAGAAGGTCGGATTTATGATTTGATTTACAAACTTTACAGTAGGATATTGCAGGTATTGTTACCGTCTCTTCCGATAGTAGGAATAGGCGTATCTCTCCAATTTAGTAGGAATATGATTATTTAACATATTTCCTAATTTAGTAGGAATATGTTTTACTGAACTACGGTTCGGTAGGACAAAAGTTTTTTGAAAAATTTGTATTTTGAGGTAAAAATTTGTATTTGATTAGCTAAGTGCTAATTTTTGAAATAAAATTTGATTTGAACCGCGTGTAAAATTTTTTGGAATTGAATACCGGTGTTTAAAAGGGTTTAAATACCATATTGTACCGGTACAAAAATTTTCGTAAAGTAAAACCTAACTCTTTTGTTTTTTCAGGATTCAGAACTCATTTCTAGGCTGTAACGGGAGCAAGACCGTGTTTAGCAAGTTTGGGAGATAGATAACTCAACAACTTTGGTTGGGAAAATCGCGTTTCGTCCGCAACGTTAAAAACGGAAAGGTTCACGTTCGGTTTGTATCTGGGAATCTGTTTTTCTGGAGAATTATTGGAGTGGGTGAGTTCGAAAAGTTGCATAAATAAGTTAGGCATTACCGTATTAGTTAAAATTATTGTGGGTTCCACTGTCTCAAGTATTTATGCATTCCGTATGATTTTTTTGTTCATTGCTGAATTAGTCCGTATTATTGTATTTAATTTACCTTTTGATAACGCATATCGTTATCCGATTTATTTGTTATAAAATTGGCCGCTAGGCTAATTTTATTATATACTTATTCCGTGACATTTATTTGCTGTAAAATTGGCCGTTTAGGCTAATTTTATCCATCTGCTATAAAATCGGCCGGTAGGCTAATTTTATAAGACTGTAATTAGTACCGTTTTATACAAATACGGTAAACTCGATACTTTGACACTCACTTCACTTGACTTACAACTACCGAAATGAGTGACAAACAAGACTATACGAAGAATACACAAACCGACTATGACTCATGTGACGCGGATAAGTCAGCAGCGGGAGAACAACAGGGGAAGACTCGCGAGCCTACCGAACCTACACCGTGTGCGTCACCAGTACATCCAACGGGAGTACCGGATGCCGTAGTACGAGGCGACGGCAGGACCGAGGACTTTCTAACTGTTCCGCAACCTAGATATAGGGAAACGGAATTGGTAAGTTCAGCAGGAAGCACAGAAAGTGTGGTTAGAAGCGTCGGAGGTTACATGGCGCATATAACCAGGAGTATTGGAGAAGGCCAACGCATATTAGACGGGTTGACCGCTCCGATGTCTCGATTCGAGTTCTACACCCTCCAGGTTAGAGTAAAGTATATAAGTCCGTAGATAATTTAGTTGGCTTACAAGATCTAGCTAGACAGAGACAGGACATGGATACTCAACTTAGAATCCTAGAGAAACTAATGATCACTAGAGAGAAACTGATTCAGTTTAAGTCGACGATTAGACAGATACAACAGGAACAAGCGGACCAGTTGTTAGGTGAGTCAGTTTCGGACGAATTATTACAACCCGAGGAAGAACAGGAACTGTACCGACTGGATGGACAATTGAAACACCTGACGGATCACTTGCGCATGTGCGGCGAAGACGTCGGGGATTGGGAAACCGTGCCGGAGGCTACGAGGGAAACTTCACTCGCACAAATCGAATCGGCACCGGGAATACTAAATCAATCGCTGGTGAGTATTCGTAGCGAAATCTGCGAGGGAAGTATAGTCACGTCAGAAGTTGCTCGACAACAGCAAGAATTCTGCCGACAACGACGAGAAATGGAGGAACAAGCTCAACTTCTAGTGATGCAGGCAGCAGTAGAGGAAGAGAAGCTACGCGTTGCGAATATAGCGAGAATCTCTCATCTACAGGAACAAGCTGAATTAGAAGCAGCTGAAGTAGAAAGGTTAGAGGTAGACATTGCCCGACAAGCGGCAGCGGCAGCGGCAGAGTCAGAGCGACAAGCGGCAGCGGCAGCGGCAGAGTCAGAGCGACAAGCGGCAGCGGCAGCGGCAGAGTCAGAGCGACAAGCGGCAGCGGCAGCGGCGGAATTAGAACGAGACAGGTTAGTTTCGGAAGCACGGGCCGAAATGAAAACACGGCAAATAAAAGCTCAATCCGCCATACGACAAGCAGAATTTGAGGCGCAACAACGACAAACGGAACAACGAGAGAAGACAGCTAAACTTCATTTCGAACTTGAGAAGAAGGCGAGAGAATTAGCGAACGCTGAGGAAGATCTGGATCAAAAGGCCCGCGATCGATCGATGAGATCTCGTGACGGACATGATTTGGACCAGTTAGAGGTAAGACATCGCCAAATTCAGGAACGGAAGAAGGAAGGAAGCGTAGGAGCACCCGGACGGGAACGGCAATTAGTAAAAGACGTGTGTCAACGATTCCCACAGGTAACTCATATGTTTGCACCGGTTACGACTAAGGAACCTGTTTCGATTGCGGGTAGTAGTGATATTTCTCCTATCCATGGTGCGACGGAACACAGGTTTGTTATTCCGAACGAGTTTATACCGCCAAGAGCAACGTCGTCGCCTATTCCGAGAGTCAAGGTAAGTAACCCACCGATTACAGATCGTAGTAGTTTATTGACCGGACCTGCGCTACTGACGACTAAACAGGTGAGTCCACCTTTGACGCCAAAACCCGTTACGCACTACGATTACCCAATGACGTTTCGACCAACAAGGCCTTTGGATTCAAATGCTGTCATTCGCCCACCGTTCAACCAATTTACATCGCAATCTACGACTTCGAGGAAGACTTGTGAGCCTACCGAACAACGGAGAACAGTGGATACGCGACCGGTTCAGTTTACATCGCAATCTACGACTTCGAGGAAGACTTGTGAGCCTACCGAACAACGGAGATCAGTGGACGATGTTCCGAAACGAGCCGTTAGAATTCGTACGACGCAACGGACGCGAGCACGTCGACCACCATATCCAGATGATAGTACTACTTCGAGCGAATCGGATTACCCGAAACGCGAGGTATTTAGAACAGGGGCGGCCGATGAATATAAACGCGAGCGTTCAGACAACTCCTTTGCAGACAATCCTCCACAGAATACACCAACACAGAAGGCGTTACAACCAACGGACGCAATTAGTACACAACAGTTCGCCGACATTCTGCGACCAGTTGTCAATAAGTTGGCTCAGATCGAGGAGCGTCTGGAGGAAGTTCAAACCGACAGTTCGAGAAATTCCGAATTCGAACACAATAGACACCCGAAGGGACCACAAAGACCGGTACCTTCAAACCCCACATCGTATCAGGGAAAAGCGCCCAGAAGGGAGAACATCAACCAGGTTACCAACCAAGGACGCGAAACTCTGAACGTTGCCGAGGAGATAGCGAAATTCGCAGCCAGACAGGGATTGCCGGTACAACAACCACCGAAGTTCTCCGGTAGCTCAAAACACTGGCATACCTTCGTAGACTATATTGAATCCCAGATCGCCGTGTGCGCCTTTACGTCACGAGAGAAGTTCAATTACTTGCTCCAAACGTTGTCAGGAGAACCTAAACGTTTGGCGGAGACTTTCGTTGGTGTACCGGACGCTTTCGAACTAGCGTACGATCGTTTGACTTCGATATACGGAGGTACAGTGAGTATGGCCAGGTCAGTAATAGAAGAACTCTGTAAGGGAGGGGCTATCACTAAACCCGTCGACTTACTAAAACTGGCTGACGAGATTAAGAACGCTATCACTACCTTAAGATCAATTGGACAACTTGATTACGGGAATACACCTACAGTCCTATTAAAGATAATAGGACGACTCCACCATCGACTTCGTCGGGAGTGGAGGAAGGTCGAATATCAGCGAGAGGAGCGAGGAGGATTCCTGAAATTAGAAGATGTGTACCTTTTAATATCCAGGGAGGCGGTAGTAGAAACTCGATCTAACTATACCGACCAGCACATCGTGGCAGAAGGGATCACACTGCCATCCTCCAACCGACAAAAACCCCAGACAACATCCACAAAGACGGCCACTTACGCCACACCGACGGAATCAAGACAATTCTCAGACGGTAATAGAGTATCTGCGCCCATTGGAACGAAACAGACGAGACAGCAACTCAGCGCCGACTTCAACGGATGCCAATACTGCGAACATTTGGGTAAGCGGTATATTGGTCACAAGTTACGAGGTTGTCGACAATTTCGCGAGTTGAACTCAGAAGAACGACGGCTGCAGATACGGCCACTGGACTCTTGTTGGCGGTGTACGCGACACGGACACGTCCGTAAGGATTGCCCAAATACCGACACTTGTCCATCCTGTGGACGCAACCACGACGGTCTGCTCCACACAGACAGCCACACGCCGACGAAACGCTTCGCCAGGGAACACCCGGAAGCAGCAGCGAGATGTGATGCGGCTTACCGAAAACGGGAATCGAAAACGACTCCGACTTTCGTGACCCATATAGAGGATTGCTTTTCAGAACAATCCGGATCATCGGACGAAGAATCAGAAGACGACGAATATTCAAATGGAGACGAACAACCGTCAATCGCGCTCCTGACCACTGACCAACTGAAGGGATTCAGTGTAATCCCGATTAAAGTTACTGGCACAAAAGGGAGTAAGAGGATTTACGCGATTCTAGACTCAGCCTCATCTCACAGTTACGTAGATGAAAAGATAGCTGACGTCGTAACAGATCTTAGACAAGGTAAGCACGTCAGTTATACAGTAAGTAGTATGCACGGCCAGCGTGCAATACCAGTGACACGAGTTAAGTTGGACTTAGACTCTCTTCTTCCAAAATCGCAGCACAGCGAGAGGGAGAGGTCTTTGTTGCCCTTTAGAGATTTAACCTTTGCGGCCACGAAGGACTTTAGTAACCTACTAGGTCCAGTGCCGGAACAATCTCTGGAGGACCGTAAGTATTTCAGACACCTTGGTGTACCCGAATGTCCCGTCAATTATAGATCGGTAGCAATGCTGATCGGGACGGACCAATTCAACCTACATCAGGTGTGGGAAACCAGACCATCGGCAGTTGTAGCAGGAAACGCATACGCCTGCAGAACGCCGATAGGGTGGTATACTCGAGCGCCTGTGCGCACACTGGACGTAAGTGACGAGGAAGACGACGTACAGAGTACATGTAGTTTATTGACTACAAACTCAATTCATTCCTTTTCACACGACGTGAACCATACTACGCTACAGTCGACAAAACATCACAGACGTGTAACTAGTATGATAAGTCACAAGGAGCAGCTAACCCACAAGGTGAGTTTAGAAATTGGGGGGAAGATGAGTCAGCTAGAGATTCCATCGACGACAGATGATAGGCTTGCGAGTCTACCTACCCCAATAACTTCAACAGTGCCCATCGATATCGACGATGACGCGTTGAAAATTCATCAGTTGGAACAAGCCGCCTTGGACAAAGAATTAACGGAGAAGACTATCAGGTGGTTAGAACAAGATACAGCTGAACCTGGTAGCTACGACCCTTGTATGTCGGAACAGGAGAAACAATCTCTAAAGATCATGGAGGATACTATCCGACAGACGGAGGACGGACATTACGAGGTGGGGATGTTATGGCGTAGCCAAAGTCCTAAACTTATAAATAACTACCCACTGGCTTTAAGACGTCTACACTCAATCCGACAACGTCTATTAAAGGACGAGAAAGCCCATCTGCAGTATAACACTCAGATGGAGACGTATTTGACGAAGGGATACGCTATCCGAATGACTAACCCGGAGCGAGTGACAGACCAGACGTACTACTTGCCACATCACTATGTGAGACATCCCGACAAACCAGATAAAGTACGCGTAGTCAATGACTGTGCGGCTCTGTTTGAGGGAATGTCCCTCAATAGTGAATTGATGGATGGACCGAACATGAATAACTATCTTATGGGGGTGATTATGCGCTTCCGTCAGCGTCAAGTAGCCTTTACTTGCGACGTAGAAGCGATGTTTCACCAAGTGAAAGCGTTAGAGCGAGACAGAGACAGTTTGCGGTTTCTCTGGTATCCGGAAGGGGACTTAAGTCTACCACCAGCGACTTACCAAATGCAAGTTCGCGTTTTCGGTGCCAGAGACAGCCCGAATTGTACGATGTACGCCTTGAAGCAAGCCGCTAGAGATCAGAAACATCTGTATGACCCAGAGATAGTTAGAATTGTAGAACGTGACTTTTACGTTGATGACGGTTTACAAAGTTGTGACACAGTAGAACGTGCTACAACAGTAGCACATCAATTACGGGACTGCTTGGCGGGCGGAGGTTTTAACCTCACCAAATTCGCCTCAAACAGTGCCGAATTAGTTGACTCATTCGGAACTACTGAGCGTGGAGGTGGTGATATAGACCTAGAGTTCGAACCACTACCGACGACTAAGGTGTTGGGGCTCTTTTGGGACCCAAACACAGACAACTTTCGAGTGAAGGTGAGACTGGACAGTCAAGGAGACACACTGACCAAGAGATCATGCTTGTCAAAGTTGAGCCGATTGTTCGATCCGTTAGGATTCATCAGTCCAGTAATACTGCAAGCTCGCATTTATATGCGCAGTATATGGAAGGATGGACTAACGTGGGACGAGCCGATCTCATCAGATCAAGTGGACTTATGGAAGACCTGGGAGGCGGAATTGTCTTCGTTAGAGGATTATTCCATACCCAGGGTTTACTTTCCATTACAGAGTACATTTCCTGACAACTTGGAACTACACTGTTTTTCTGACGCCAGTGACAACGGTTTTGGTGTGGCAGCGTATTTGCGCAGACAAGTAGAATCAGACGAGTTCGATGTTTCGCTCATTACTTCCAAGGCTAAGACCATGCCTACTAAGTATATGACGACACCACGAGCCGAGCTACAAGCCGCGACCCTGTCAACCACCATCGTGAACCTCATACAGACAGAACTACAGTCGAGTTTACAGATATTTTATTGGACTGACGCGACGTTAGTTTTATTTTACATAAACAACGACACACTCGAATTCAAGACATTCGTAGCTAACCGTCGCGCGGAAATTCTAGACCGTTCGATAAAAGAGGATTGGCGACATTGTCCCGGACCACAAAACCCAGCTGATATTGCGTCGCGAGGAATGATGCCTGAGGAATTCTGTAAACCGGAGAACAAAGAGTTTTGGCAACACGGACCCCAGTTCTTGCAGAAATCGACACAAGATTGGCCTCCGTTATACGACAACAAGTCCAACACCATTCCAAAGGACGCCGAAATCAAGAAACCAAAAAAGGGGAAGACAAAGAAAAAGACAACGGCGACAAAACTCAAGAAAAAACCGAAGGCGAAATGGAAAGATATAACTTCAAAGGTCAAGAGAGGAAGACTTGCGAGCCTTTCTACACCAGACATATCGCCAGACGGTCAACCAGACACGTTACTAGACAGTCAACCAGACATTTTGCCAGACATATCACAAAATGTTCCACCAGACGTTAGTAACGCACTGACAAACAGTAAAGCCGCAGTTTCCCTATTGGAGCGGCCTTCTATTGACAAACAACCAGATACGTTACCAGACGTATCGCCAGACACACTACTAGACAGTCGACTAGACACTAGTAATGTATTGACTAACAATAAAGCCGCAGTTTCCCTATTGGAGCGGCCTTGTATTGACAAACTACCAATTTTGACACACTTGAGCAACCATAAGCACGGTGAAACCTCATGTATTACAGATGTGGGTAGTACCTACGCTAATGTAAATACAGGTGTTACTTTGCGCTCAAGAGACATACCGAACTTGCAACCTATGTCGAAACCTGGGATTAATGTCGGCAGGAAAATAAGTTTACCGAAACCTGCTGACCCCATAGAGTTCAAACCACCATTAGCGATCGACTTACAAAGTACCGACAATCAAGGTAAGAAGACAAAGAAGGACAAATTACTTGTAGACCCGGACGGATCAACAGTCAACAAGGGAATACTTACCGGCGGACCCGTGGGCCCTTCTAGTAATTCAAAACCTTCCAAGTTCTCCATTGACTTACCTGATGACGTCACAAATACTTACGTCGACCGTATTGTAAACTTAACAGATTCTTGGTCAAACGCTTGCCGAAAATTAGCGTGGATTGTACGTTTTGTACAATACGTTAAAGGCAAACGTGACTTTACACGTCGACTTACATTGGCTGAGATTGAAAGGTGTGAGATTAAATTAATTCGCCATTACCAACTGCGATATTTCGCGCGCGAATTCACATCTATACATCAAGGTCAACCAATCAAGTCGTCACCGATACTGAGTTGGAGTCCGATAATTTATAATGGCTTAATTTGTCATAAATCTCGGCTTCAAAACATTGACTTTAACACAAACTTTAGGTACCCAATAATAATACCGCAACATCACGAACTACAACGTGCAATGATACTGGACGCACATTTACATCTGAAACACGCTGGAAGACACCACTGTCTTTCCTACTTACGTACTAGATTTGTATTAATTAGACCCAGTAAAGCATTAAGTTCAGTGACACGTACGTGTATTATTTGTAAAAAGGTACATTCTAGAATAGGTACCCAAGAAATGAGTGAACTACCACAAGCACGACTTCAAGCATTCAGACCACCTTTTACAGAGACTGGAATTGATTGCTTTGGTCCCATACATACTAAACGTGGACGTATACTAGTAAAACGCTGGGGACTGATTTTCACATGTATGTCCAGTAGGGCAGTTCACATTGAACGTGTGATGGATCTTTCCACCAACGCGTTTATACTAGCACTGCGGCGATTTATCGCTAGACGCGGACTAGTGAAATGCTTGTACTCAGACCAAGGGACAAACTTCGTTGGTGCTCGGAATGAGATCGCTAGAGCCTTTAAGAAATTAGATCACGATCAAATCTCGAACGAACTACAACCTCACAAGATTGTTTGGAAGTTTAATCCTCCAGATAGTCCTTGGAGAGGCGGAGTCTGGGAGAGATTGATTAGATCTATAAAGACAGCCATGGCAAAAGTCATTCCAGTAAACCACATATTAACAGACGACCAACTGACAACATTGTTTGTTGAAATCGAGGCAATACTAAATACTAGACCAATAGTATTAGTACCCGATGACAAACAATCTCAGTTCGCTTTAACACCAGCACACCTGCTTATGCAGGCACCGACCACATTGACGCCGATTTCCATTCCAATGGAAAGCGATAGTTACGGTAGAAAAGCGTGGAAAATCACGCAACTACTGGCTAACAAATTCTGGGAAATATGGCAAAACCATTATTTGCCCTCTATTTCTGCCAGAACAACATGGTACAATAACACCCGTGCATTAAAGCCGGGAGATCACGTGCTGTTGGCAGAAGTGAATCTGAAAAGACGCTTCTGGATAACAGGTGTCATTTTAGCCACACATCCATCTATGGATGGAGTGACAAGAACTGTGACGGTACGGACAATTGACGGTCGTACAGTAGACAGACCGACTCAACGTCTCGTACTCCTTGAAGAGACTCGTAACGAGTCTGGAGATTACAAATCTCCACCTAATACTAGTAAATAATTAGGAGTTTACAAATAGATTTCCACGTACCTGTACACCGTAGTAAGGACAGCGGTAGAATTCCATTGTCTTTATATGTGAACATTGAGGGTAGTACCCTTATGTGTCACATAGGAGCGGGATTTGTAGGTATAAGAAATGGAATTCTACTTGGAACTCACAATATTGAGACATTTTCGAAATTTTAGACAATCCATTTGGATTTGAAAAATTTTTAAAATTTTCTCCAGTGAATAGATTTCAGGGTACAGTCGGGTGGAACTTAAAATTAGAGAAACAAGAGAGGAAGACTTGCGAGCCTTTCTTAAAATTTTTAATTAAATTTTACACGGTCTTGTTTCAATAAGTTACGTCAAAATAGACTCCCCTATATTTATTACTAATTCTTGATTGCTTATTTTCTGATAATAGTTTGGGATCAAAAGGTGAGTATTTTAGACTCACGGCCAGTTTAGCCCAAATTCGTTTTTATTTCGGCAAAAATTTTAGATAAGAAG
This sequence comes from Nemertoderma westbladi, assembly GCA_032718475.1. Classification (NCBI taxonomy): domain Eukaryota; kingdom Metazoa; phylum Xenacoelomorpha; order Nemertodermatida; family Nemertodermatidae; genus Nemertoderma; species Nemertoderma westbladi. The sequence continues at coordinate 22,247 of JAUCBJ010007687.1, forward strand.
CAGCGTGTCATTAAAGAAACCCTAGATCTTAGGCTATGGGTAGGAGGTTAGAGCGTTGTCGAGCCCAAAGGGCAGACGAAACTCTCACGTCTCCTCACAACTAACTACAAACTCTGTTGTATTCCCTCTAGTAGTAATGATTATGTAACTACACCCTAATTATGGAGAAAGGGATACAAGGAGAGCCGAGATGGGGATATGATATCCAAGAGGAGGCAGCAGCGCCATTCGAAAGATTTGGAGCCAAGGATTATACTATATTTGGTATAAAGGAATTATCAGAAAGTACAGCGAAGCTCGCAAAGACAGCAATGCCTTTACTCGAGCAGGATTTAGCATATTTCGAGACGTGTATCTTCGCTGTGCGGGATCTCTTATCGAAAGACCATCTATGTTTACATTGTTACCCTATGAAGGAGAACGTATTGTGGAAATTACGGATGAATCACGGCAGACGCGCGCACCTATCGGTCACCTCGGTGATGATTTCAACGTAACTACTACGATCGCCGACGATCCTTTAGAGGAACTTCTTGAGATAGAAAGGAACCTCCCGAAGAAATCTCAGACGGAGATTCGACAACTTGAAGCAACAGATGCTATAGTTTGCATACAACCTTCAGAAACCTACCAACCCATAGACCCAGATGATTACGATTATAGTGTGGGAGGAAGCGCTCGACCGATTGGAGATCTTATATACGAACGAGTGTGGTACCCTGCTAATACGATGTGTAGTAAATGTGGCGTCGCTGGACATCATATGGCAAAGTGCAGTGGAAAGCACATTACTACGACTCAGCTAATCTGTGGATGGTGTGGGGATCAAGGGTCTCATACCTTTTATACTTGCTGGAGATTTATGGCTCAGTGTACTTACTGCAATATAAAGGGACATCGAGCATCTGAATGCCAACTGAGAGATATACCTTATGAACACGAATCTGTAAAACTTGTGAGGAAGTTATTTGATGAGTGGGAAGATTTAGCCGATGAACATGTATCAGCACAAAGAAGACGGTTTCCGATGAGAGCGCATCTCGGATTTTGGGCGGTAAATCCTCAAACGATGATGTCGGAAGGATATATCTCCGCTATGCCCCAATATGACGAACTTATCGAGGTTGTTGATATTTTGCCCCACGACAGCGGATTCCGAGTGGTGCGCGAGTATCTGTTACAGATTCACCCGGATAACAAAAACACGTGGAATTTTCAGAAAGTCGTAAATCGTATCACGTATGGTGAATTTGATCGTTTCCGAACCGAAAAGCGGAATAAAGGAGCTTGGTTAACCGTCGCATGGGCGTACCGAGCCGCGTTTTACCACAAACGTATACGAGCGAGCGTATTCGAGGAAGAAGAGGTCCTAGAGGCGACGAATATACCAGCCACTCCGGTTGCGCCGTCTGCACGTCACCCTCGGGAGGACGGGCAGGGTAGGATCATACGGGTCCAGAAGGTGGGCCAACAATTAAAGAAAATTATTAATGTAGAAGAACGCAAGGGAGTTGAGCCGACCATTCGAGTTACTCGGGATACGGTATCACTTCCAAGAGAACCAGTAGGAGGATCGGGACATACACCAGCTGATCAACAGGGGGCGCAAGCTACTCTTGGGTCTGCGTCGTCCGCTTCTCACGCGTTCCCAGACGTTCTACCAACTGTAGCGACAACTGATCGGTCACGAGGAATTGGTCGAGGTTTTGGGATGCCAAATAGACGAATTTGCGAGGAAATAGTTGCACCGTCTCTCAACGTCCCAAGTAAACCAGTGACTCGCCCCATTAGTCCCATATCGCGAGCAAAGTCACCTGTGCGCAGTTTTCGAGGACGCGGCAGGGCTCGATCAACTAAGCGATAAAAGGGAGGGCAAGGGTGGACGGAAGACTCGTGGGCCTTTCTTATGATTTGTGATTTATTTTGAATTATATGTTTTATATTTAGAAAACTTATGCAATTTGTATTGTTCCGAATTTATGAAATTTAGAAAGTTTAGAAGGAACTTATATTTGAAAGATTTATGTTTCATATTTGAGATGCAAAGGTTTATATTATTCTAAACTTATGCAGTTTATATCTATATTTAGTAAGACTACCCAAAAGAGAGTTTATATTTGTAAGAATTTATATTTATATTTGTAATTATTCCAAACTTATGCAATCTACATTTAGGTACGAAAGTATTTGTAATTACTTGAATTTATGCAATATCTGAGATGCAATAGATTTATATTGGTGAATTTAATTTAGATTTATATTGTACTTACTTGTAAAGCCTTAAATACGTAAAGTTTAAATTTGTAATTATTTTGTATCGAATCATTACGTAGAAAGGAAGTATTGTTTGAAATTTAATTGTAAATATGTAAGTACGCCCTAAGTATTCTATAGTTTGATTGATTATTGGTGAAAACCGTATATTTTATGGACAATAATATCCTGTTTTCATGGAGCGGTATAGAATTATATTCCCTAAATGCCGTGGATTTTCAAAATTTTATTTTATTCGAATTAACTTTGTAAAGATTGCTTTGAGTTCTCATTCGTATTGGTTCTATCTATTATGCATCTATCGGTCAGGTGGTTCAGTAGCTCAGTTGGTAGAGCGTTGGAAATTATAAGTGTAGTAGGTATCGAGTTCGAATCCTAGTAAGTGCGAATTATTTTTTGTGCAGAATTTCAACTCATTTAAATTAACCGCTACAAATTAATTGCATTTGTCTGTACCAATAAGGCTGTAGTTATTTGATTGTAACCAATGTCGTGCAAGTTATATATTAGCTGGACCAATAAGCTATCTTTAAAACCTTGTTAGAACCCATAGAACAATCGAGAATTTTCTCGATTGATTGCAGCACAAATTTAGTATATAAAGGTGCGATTTCGTTCATTAGTTATCTCAATCTCAATCAATCACTGCAATTTCCATCATTCGCTTTCTGTCTTATTTCAGATTACATTGTTTATTGTATAATAGTTATTATATGTTTGTAATAAAGTCAGAAATACTAGTCACATCTCTCAGCCTTTCTATCTGTTTTAATATGGTTTCACTACGGTGAACAAACTCAGGGACAGGATGGCCAGCTAGAGATCGGGCCGCAGCAATGAACGGGAACATCACGGGAATGTAGACGAGAGACAACCCGCAATACCATCTTAGAGTTATTCGCCCATCGCCTGAAAGGTTAGACAGCGTTCGATCCTTGCTACCTAAGTGTAAGACCAAAGATCAAAGGTAGACGTAGTGACACGCTGCAAGCCTAAAATTACATCATAGGGACTGTACTGTCTTGATTCAGGGAAAACCGCAGTAGACCTTCATATTCCTACGGGGGGGGGAGGAGAGAGAGCAGATACTAGTAAGCAGATAGGACGTAGGCACACCGGTACAAGGCATACACATTGGTTAGGGTGCAGCAAACTGTACGCTTAACTCTTGCTAAGTACAGGTGTGTGTGCGACTATTTGCCGTACAACGGTGTCTATTACATCAGAACTTGTAGGCTAGAGGGTTGCTGTGTTTTCACCTGAATTGGGATTGTACCGTTCAGGCGGTAGGGCAGTTTACGCTAGGCGCAAATAAATTGAGGCTATCAGGGATATAATAACATCTACCGTGTCCCCGCCAACGCCCTAATAGGAAGTTACCCGGACTACCTGGGTGACTAAAATTCTAGATAGGAGCCAGGATAGCTATTAGTACCCGTACGCCTACAGTAGTAAACTAACACATCTCTTCTTAGTATCAGGGACCTGGTACCTAAAATTGCCGAATTCTGGGCGTAGTATTAACCTTATGCCTGAATTTGAGTCCTGGAAATACGCAAGAGGGGAAGGAACCTTATTATTCGTGAGTATTGGACCTACAAGTTATAAACGAGACTTAGAGTCAATGACCCCCCCCCACCTCTCCACAAACTCACATTAGTTATATTTAATTGTTTTCCTTTTATAGTCGCACATCAATATTTATTTTTATCGCATTTTATCTTATTTTACTTATCTACTTATTTTTCACTTGATCTACTTATTTTTATGTAACTTACAGTATAATCTCTTACCAATCGTTCGTATTTTTAAATAGACCCAAATGGTGCAACTGTTATTTCTTAAATAATCCAATTCATATGCAATATTTTATTTTAATTAAATCCATCAGTTCTACATACCAAACTGTTTCTATACAACGATTTTATCGAATATTTTAATTTTATTTTATATTTTATTTTAACCCTTAAAGCTTAAACTGTGTACTTATTTTCTCATCGTGTAGTGTTAGCTAATCCATGTAAATTTAAGTGTTCAAATGTCTTGATCTATTTTACATACCGTACTGTTTTTATAGCTATGGATTATCTGATATTTTAAATTAATTTTATATTTTATTTTAACCCTTAAACTATCGATATTAGCCCTAACCGATATACTTGTATCCGATTTTATCGACTGATATGTAACTTTCGGTGTATACTCGTGATACTATATAGACTGTCATTTTATTGAATTTGTTTAGTAATTCTAATGTATATTTGTAATTTGCTGTGTATACTCGTGATTTTATAGACGTCACTTCAACCCTTTAGCAAGCAAGACATTTTATTAGTAACCATTTTTATAAGAACACTATTTTAATTTAACTGCGTCCTTTTATGTTTCAATTGTTTTATATATGTTTTTGTCATTGTTTCGTAAACATGGTCGGTATTGGTCGCAGTACTTAATTACTTACCGGTACTGTTACAATTACTTTCAGTTGGACTTTCTTTTGGTGTGTACGGGTTCCATAAGCATTAGCTTTCTTATACCCAAACTATTAAACATTAAACATTAAACATTAAAATTAGAATATTCGTAAAATGCACACCGTACCCAGTAATTATATATGTGAAGGAGCAAAACTGTTTTTGACCGATCAGAATTAACACACGCGCGTTAGAAATTATTTACACCTCGAAATATATAAAATTAACTTAGTCCGTACTGTGCTTTGCCCGCTAGTTAGACATCTCCAAATCTGCTCTATACCTAGCTAGCGTCCCTTTGCCCAACCATATAAATCACACCGCGGCAAAGTATACGAGCCCCTTAGTCCGTCAGTGAGTCAGCCTGATTTTAGGATTCGCTGCGCGGGATTTGTTTTATCGAAGTTTGTCTGCTCGTAGACTGTTTTCTGCCTCACCGGTTAAAAGAGATCGATACTGCAATATATTCGCTTACTTGGGGTTTACTGTTTTGGTGAGAAGGTCGGATTTATGATTTGATTTACAAACTTTACAGTAGGATATTGCAGGTATTGTTACCGTCTCTTCCGATAGTAGGAATAGGCGTATCTCTCCAATTTAGTGGTTTATAAATTCGCCCGTGTTTGTTCTTTGTTTTGTGGTTTATAAATTCGCCCGTGTTTGTTCTTTGTTGTGTGGTTGATAAATTCGCCCGTGTTTGTTCTTTGTTTTGTGGTTTATAAATTCGCCCGTGTTTGTTCTTTGTTGTGTGGTTGATAAATTCGCCCGTGTTTGTTCTTTGTTGTGTGGTTTATAAATTCGCCCGTGTTTGTTCTTTGTTTTGTGGTTTATAAATTCGCCCGTGTTTGTTCTTTGTTTTGTGGTTTATAAATTCGCCCGTGTTTGTTCTTTGTTGTGTGGTTTATAAATTCGCCCGTGTTTGTTCTTTGTTGTGTGGTTTATAAATTCGCCCGTGTTTGTTCTTTGTTTTGTGGTTGATAAATTCGCCCGTGTTTGTTCTTTGTTGTGTGGTTTATAAATTCGCCCGTATTTGTTCTTTGTTTTGTGGTTGATAAATTCGCCCGTGTTTGTTCTTTGTTGTGTGGTTTATAAATTCGCCCGTGTTTGTTCTTTGTTTTGTGGTTTATAAATTCGCCCGTGTTTGTTCTTTGTTGTGTGGTTTATAAATTCGCCTGTGTTTGTTCTTTGTTGTGTGGTTTATAAATTCGCCCGTATTTGTTCTTTGTTTTGTGGTTTATAAATTCGCTCGTGTTTGTTCTTTGTTTTGTGGTTTATAAATTCGCCCGTGTTTGTTCTTTGTTGTGTGGTTTATAAATTCGCCCGTGTTTGTTCTTTGTTTTGTGGTTTATAAATTCGCCCGTGTTTGTTCTTTGTTTTGTGGTTTATAAATTCGCCCGTGTTTATTCTTTGTTTTGTGGTTTATAAATTCGCCCGTGTTTGTTCTTTGTTGTGTGGTTTATAAATTCGCCCGTGTTTGTTCTTTGTTTTGTGGTTGATAAATTCGCCCGTGGTTGTTCTTTGTTGTGTGGTTGATAAATTCGCCCGTGTTTATTCTTTGTTTTGTGGTTTATAAATTCGCCCGTGTTTGTTCTTTGTTTTGTGGTTTATAAATTCTCCCGTGTTTGTTCTTTGTTGTGTGGTTAATAAATTCGCCCGTGTTTGTTCTTTGTTTTGTGGTTTATAAATTCGCCCGTGTTTGTTCTTTGTTGTGTGGTTTATAAATTCGCCCGTGTTTGTTCTTTGTTGTGTGGTTTATAAATTCGCCCGTGTTTGTTTTTTGTCTTGTGGTTTATAAATTCGCCAGTGTTTGTTCTTTGTTTTGTAGTTGATAAATTCGCCCGTGTTTGTTCTTTGTTGTGTGGTTTATAAATTCGCCCGTGTTTGTTCTTTGTTGTGTGGTTTATAAATTCGCCCGTGTTTGTTCTTTGTTGTGTGGTTTATAAATTCGCCCGTGTTTGTTCTTTGTTGTGTGGTTTATAAATTCGCCCGTGTTTGTTCTTTGTTGTGTGGTTTATAAATTCGCCCGTGTTTGTTCTTTGTTTTGTGGTTTATAAATTCGCCCGTGTTTGTTCTTTGTTGTGTGGTTTATAAATTCGCCCGTGTTTGTTCTTTGTTGTGTGGTTTATAAATTCGCCCGTGTTTGTTCTTTGTTTTGTGGTTTATAAATTCGCCCGTGTTTGTTCTTTGTTGTGTGGTTTATAAATTCGCCCGTGTTTGTTCTTTGTTGTGTGGTTTATAAATTCGCCCGTGTTTGTTCTTTGTTGTGTGGTTTATAAATTCGCCCGTGTTTGTTCTTTGTTGTGTGGTTTATAAATTCGCCCGTGTTTGTTCTTTGTTGTGTGGTTTATAAATTCGCCCGTGTTTGTTCTTTGTTGTGTGGTTTATAAATTCGCCCGTGTTTGTTTTTTGTCTTGTGGTTTATAAATTCGCCAGTGTTTGTTCTTTGTTTTGTAGTTGATAAATTCGCCCGTGTTTGTTCTTTGTTGTGTGGTTTATAAATTCGCCCGTGTTTGTTCTTTGTTGTGTGGTTGATAAATTCGCCCGTGTTTATTCTTTGTTTTGTGGTTTATAAATTCGCCCGTGTTTGTTCTTTGTTTTGTGGTTTATAAATTCTCCCGTGTTTGTTCTTTGTTGTGTGGTTAATAAATTCGCCCGTGTTTGTTCTTTGTTTTGTGGTTTATAAATTCGCCCGTGTTTGTTCTTTGTTGTGTGGTTTATAAATTCGCCCGTGTTTGTTCTTTGTTGTGTGGTTTATAAATTCGCCCGTGTTTGTTTTTTGTCTTGTGGTTTATAAATTCGCCAGTGTTTGTTCTTTGTTTTGTAGTTGATAAATTCGCCCGTGTTTGTTCTTTGTTGTGTGGTTTATAAATTCGCCCGTGTTTGTTCTTTGTTGTGTGGTTTATAAATTCGCCCGTGTTTGTTCTTTGTTGTGTGGTTTATAAATTCGCCCGTGTTTGTTCTTTGTTTTGTGGTTGATAAATTCGCCCGTGGTTGTTCTTTGTTGTGTGGTTGATAAATTCGCCCGTGTTTATTCTTTGTTTTGTGGTTTATAAATTCGCCCGTGTTTGTTCTTTGTTTTGTGGTTTATAAATTCTCCCGTGTTTGTTCTTTGTTGTGTGGTTAATAAATTCGCCCGTGTTTGTTCTTTGTTTTGTGGTTTATAAATTCGCCCGTGTTTGTTCTTTGTTTTGTGGTTTATAAATTCGCCCGTGTTTGTTCTTTGTTTTGTGGTTTATAAATTCGCCCGTGTTTGTTCTTTGTTGTGTGGTTTGTAAATTCGCCCGTGTTTGTTCTTTGTTTTGTGTTTTATAAATTCGCCCGTGTTTGTTCTTTGTTTTGTGGTTTGTAAATTCGCCCGTGTTTGTTCTTTGTTGTGTGGTTTTTAAATTCGCCCGTGTTTGTTCTTTGTTGTGTGCCCCCCCCCCCCGTCTTAAAATTACAACCTAATATCCAAATTATAAAACTGTTTGGGTCTTTGGAAATTGAAGAGCAAGTAATATTAGGAATTTATTTCCGACTATCTACGTACAATATCGACCTATTCTAGAGGTTGATTTCATTACTTTCACGCAATATTGTAAATACTAAGTTGTGACGAACTCCTATTTAAAAAAAGTCGAGTGAAGTGGGGAGTGGTTAAACATTAGGGTTGAGCACAGTGTGTGGCACAGATTATGGTATTGACGAATGGGAGCCATGGGGAGGTATATTGCGGACATACTTAAGGTATCAGGTAGTATTCCAGGTCAATCTTTTTCCTGGGCCGCTAGCGGAACGGTTAGAGCGTCAGACATCCATCTTGGAGGTCACCAGTTCGATCCCACCTGGATGTCATTGTCGATCTTGCCCGTGCCCAACCAAAGTGATAAAAATAGTCTACAATTCGTAGTCAGGTTCTTTTTTGCTGGACTGTATAATATCATAATGGCAACTGAGCATTATGAATAAGTTGTTAGTGTAGGCCCTAATATATTTATATACAACATAGGGCCTACGGTACATGCACCATATTTTATAATGTAACATTAATCATCACCATAGTACTGTAATAGAATATTACATATTACATTACATATTAATAATACATATGATAATAACGTATTTAGGCACTTAAGCAATAGGCTGTAGGCAAACACGTTCGGTGTGATATTAACCTAGATGAATGGGAGTAAACAAACGTCTCCAGGGGAAAATAGACATAATTATGTAAATTTATTTCTCAAAATTGCTAAGTTGTGTTAACTAATTTTTCCTCTACTGTATTTATAACATGTGGTACACCAACGAGACATCAGATTTGGAACTCGGTGTGAGTTTTGTGATAGATCGGTAGTCAAGCATAATTATGGGCCCCTAACACCAGAACTTTAGTGATATTGGTACATTTTTATACCACTGTATAATCGTATAATTTTTATACACGATAATTTAACATACAGTAGGAGATGCATACTAACTGTACAATAGCAACACACACATTGTTTTAAAACCCACAACCATTACTTATACCCTAAAAATGGCTTTTATTTTCTTGGAAAGTTGATCACACAACTCTTCGCATAACTTTTTTACCGGGCCTGGTAGGAAACCCGCAGCCCTTCTACGCCTTCTCTTCCACCCAAAATCTGGAAGCTCAAAATCTGGAAGCTCAATATCTGGAATCTCAATTTCTGGAATTTGAATATTTGGAATTTTTTTAATCAATGCTAGTAATTTTTTGCATCCATCTTGAAGATCCTTCGGGAGTGTATCACAAAGAGCTTCAAGAAATAATTTAAGTTCTTGTTTTGATGCTCCACAAGCTTTTTTACACAGCGTGCCATCAATAGCTTCACAGAAGTCATTACAAAACTGTCTGCCCCTCGGGGTTCCCACCGCATTTGCTATTTTCATGCATTCGTTTTCGAGAGCTTTTGGCAGGTTGAGTTTCTTGCAATAACTTTTAAATTTCGGTATTGACGCGCATGCTGTTTTACATAGATTTCCTTTACAATATTGCTTACAAGCCCATTTGGCTATTTTACCGGTCATTAGTTTGACTAACTTCTCACAAGCCTTCTTACCATCCTTATCAGTAATTAGTTGACAATAAATCTTCATTTTATCCGCATTGTCGCACGCGGCCTCGCATAGATTACCGTCACAGTACTGCAAACACACCCATTGCGCAATGTCACCTTTCATTAGACTAGCTGCTAGTTCGCAAGCCTTTCTGGCCTCTTTGTTCGTAATTTTTTTGCAGTACTTTTTCATTTTAGCAGCGGACTTACAAGCTGCTCTGCACAGGTTCCCCTCGCAGTACTGCAGACATACCCACTGGCTGAGTTTACCACCCATTAAATTTGCTGCTTTCAAACAAGCTGTTCGTTTTGGTCCTTTCGGAAGCGCATTGCAAAACTTTTTCATTTCTGCGCCAGACTTACATGCTAACTTACAAAGTTCACTCTCACAGAACTCCTTACAATCTTGTGTAGCCTCTTTCTTTTTATTTCCTTTCAAGGCTTTAGCTATTTTCTCACACTCGTCCCGAACTGGCTTTGGCAGGTTATTATTTTTACAAAACCAGGACATTAATTCCGCTGTTTCGCAGGCTTTTGTACAAAGGTTCAGTATGTACCCATCCTTTTTCTCTCTCTTCTTTTTATTTTTCTTCTTCTTCTTGGGTTCTAACGCTAAAAATAATAATTAACAGTTTACATAATATGTTTTAACTTTATCATTTTTAACAATTTAACATAATCCCCCATATTTACGAAGTGATAGATATGGTGGTACTGAGCGTGATCTGCCGATTTTACAAAACTCGGGGAACAAGTCCTATTGGCTATACTGTAGTTGTTTCTATACTAATAAACATCCAATCACGGAAACGCATTTGAACTGTAAAACTGTATTCTAGTAAACTTTGAATTTATATTTTGTTCCTTTTTCTGTGCTAAACATTTTTTACATAAAATAAGGTCAGCTAATAAAAAAAGTAATACGGATAAAAAATACTGCATAGTACAACATTAAACAGTTATGCAGTAGCACTCTTATGAGACATGTATTGTATAGGCCTACAGTACTGTACTACTGTACAAAAAAGCCTCTTCTGTCCTGTCTCTGACTGTAGCCTACAGCCCAACTCTCTTTTTTTTTCAATTCAATAATTTTATTTTTCCTCCTGTATATAGAAATGTTAGTAATTGCACTTGACATTATTAATTCTGTAAGTATAGCCTTAATTGTAAATTGTAGAAATTCTTAACTACTGTACAATGTATACTGACTACCGTAGATAGCGTGTAGCTTAAACAGTTAAAAGGCTAGTTATAGTGGGTCGCAGTCTCACAAATAAGGGATTCTTTTAGATATAAACTTTGTCACTCCTCCTACTGCTAAATATGTTTATGTGAGAGGGAAAATAATATAAAAAAAGGAGACAGGGGGGAAACTGGACGCAAAACCCGCCTTGACGAATTAATATCCCGCCTCAATGTTAAATTCTCAATTTAGGGAAAAGAGCAGGTTACAGTGGCACGTTATTTAACCAAAACAATAAACTAAGCAAAATAGAACAGGTTACAGTTTTATTTTTGAAAGTATTCAACTGTTATTTGCGTCGAATTTCCCCTGGAGAGGGATACATTTTTATTTTTATTACGTCCCCCCTATCTGAAAAAAAGTAAATTAATACTGGAATTAATACAATTGTCAATAAATAGGCAGTTAGTAGATTTTTCACCAACCGTTACATGTGTAGCAAGAAGCTTCGCAATGCGAATACATAAAGACCGGATTAATATCGCATTCGTTGATGGAAGCCCAGTATTCACAGTAGGAGTTGGAATCAATGTCAACACATTCTGGAAATATTTCAAACGGGTAATAAATGGCACTGAATTAATTAAAACACTTATAGATACTGTATTTATTGCAATGTTCTAGAGTTAATATACGGAAACAACAACCTGAAGCGAATAAAACTGAATAATCACTGATGCCATTCCAAAAGCGAATTAACCTGTATAATTACCGAGGCCGCCGTTATTATATTAGGTTAATTTGCTGAAAGAGGATTAGGCAGAAGTGATTATTACAGTTTTATTCGCTGAAGGTTTTTATTTCCGTATTAATAACTCTAGAACATTGCAATATTGGACGGATCCACCATGGATGCCCTTATTTCTCACGCGTGTTTGTTTGTTTGTTTGTACACACAACTTCTTGCACTCAATGTTGATGGAATTGGATGAAACTTTGATGATAGGTTCATTATCGGACCTAGTTGTGTATGCAAGGTTTTGGTTGCTAGTTGGTTGCCTAGCAACAGTGATATAAGTAACATTATCTTATGTATAATAATTTACCATGGCAATATGACAAGAGGTGTTCCATTAGTCTACCCTAGCTTGATACTAGAACAAAGCTTCGCAGGACATTATTTTCGCCGTGAGGACCGGTGTTCGCGCTTTTAGACCTTTAGCAGTTTAACCTGCCAAATTTAGGTGTCTTCTAGGTTATAAATCGACTTTAGCCTATAACGAGAGAAAGCCGCCCCAATATTAGATTATTACAACAACATATCCATTGGGTAAGAAAGTGGAGGAGAGCCAGCCCGTCTCTTAATTTTTTACTTTATATTACGCGATAAATTTTCACTCATCTCGTCATGAACCCAACATGTATGTAACCTTTTGTTAAATTTGTTGGCTATGCGTTTGCGGTTGTTTGGGCGGAGTGTGGTAGGCCTACACTTTTCACAATTAAATATTTTGGTTGTGAAATGTTACAGGGCATAGCGATCTGAGATATTTCATTTATATTTTATTATGAGAGGAAGAAGAACATACAACGTTATTTACTATGTAACAAAATAATTGTTTTCGGGTTTAACTTGGAAGCCTCCCCAAATAGTTGATATACAATTATATTTAAAATTATTTCCATGGTCATGGTTATTCACCCGTCTTTAGTTAGAAATTTGTTTGCATGAAAGACAGTTTAGTTTAGTTTTTACTGATTTATTATCTCTTATCTGACTGGATAGGATAAGATAAGATAAGGATAGGATAAATGGAAGCAAAGTGTGACAGTAACAAATATTTCCCCGTCACCCTAGCATGTCTTAAGTATATGACTTAGGAGTACTCTCAGAATCATTAGAGGGAGCCCAACGGCTCCTCAGCTCATTAGAACATGCTGCTTCTAGTGTTGGTCTTTTTATTAACTCCAGAAAGACCAAAATTCTGACCGTTAACTTTGAAAGTCCTCATCAAGTCTCTGATCGGATGAGCATAAGCTCAAAGGATGGTATGCTTGAGCATGTGGACGACTTCTGTTACCTGGGATCATGGATCCGGAAGTCAGGTGAGGACCTTCGAATACGTAAGGGAAAGGCATGGGCAGCCTTGAATAGGCTTTCCAGGATTTGGAAGTCACCGAGAATTAATCGGAAACTTAAGGTCCGATTATTTAGAGCAGCAGTAGTTCCAGTACTCCTCTACGGGAGTCCATGCTGGGCTCTAACTGCTGAGGACACCAAATCTCTGGATGGGACATTCACAAGAATGCTACGCCGGGTTCATTGTGTCAAGTACAATGCACAGATCTCCAACCAGACACTATATAACATTGGAGGTGTCTCATTGGTTCCCCCAAGCTTGACACTAGAACAAAATCGCCTCCGCTTTGCAGGACATTGCTTTCGCCGTGAGGACCAACCAGTGCATAATCTTGTACTTTGGCAGCCTCATGGAGTGAATAAGCATGGTGGACAGCCCATGACTTTCTTGAGACGCATCTTAAAGGACACTGGCCTTGAAGATGCGGATGATCTAGCAAATGTCATGGGTGATAGGGAGTTGTGGCGGTGCAATTTTGTCGATAAGCCGGCACAGCATTCTTAAAAATGCAGCTGCAATGCAGCATGCCGATCCTAGTACACTGTATTAAGAGTATTTTGACGCATTGCGGCATAAAATGGCTTGTTATGTCCGCCAAAGTACACATACAGAATAATGGCTTTTTATGTCCGCTAAAACACCTACACAGTAAGAAAATGGCTTTTTATGTCCACTAAAATACCTACACAGTACTTTGCGGGGAAAATGACTAGCTATATCCGCAAAAGCTTTTACACCGCTCCCAGAAAATGGGATTTAATTCTATAAAATATAAAAAATCACAGTTTCTAAAATATAAAAATACTCTAAACAGTTAGTCTTTCTTGCGCGGACGGCGTTTACACAGTTTTTTGAGGCTAGCAAGAGTCCTTTTCTCTTTGGGGCGAGCCACTTTACTAGGAGGGCTATAACTCCTAGGTGAAGGGTGCAATACAATTGCATCGGAAGGTTTAGGATTACGGGCGGTGTATCTGCCGGTCGAGGTACCCGGTTGATCGATATCAACCTCAGTGGAGCGAGGTCTAACGGCCTTTAGAGCGCGTTTTAGGACAGCAGCTCCTACTGGTCCCTGACGAGTCATCTGAACGATAGCGGGAGGTGGACCGTGTGTAGTGAGAATTTCCTCGGTTTGATGATTCTTTTCCACTCGCGTTCTCGGACTCTATAGGAATCGATATGCTTCTCCTCGAGTTGATTTTCCTCCGCTTGTCGTTGGAAGCAGAGGTCTCGCCAGGGAATGAGGAGGTCTGACCGAGTATTCCGGAACTCTGATCATGGGTTTATTTAAGGATCGTTTGAGTTGAGTGAGCGTAGGTGATACATCGAACAAGTTTCGCTCGAAACTCCCGTAAATATAGCGAGTAAAACTGTGTCTAGCGCAACGTCTCCGCGGATGTTTGTCTTTCCGTTTGTTGGTTGGGTCTAGGGCATTCATCGTAATAATACCAAAGACGCACGTCTTGTAGGGGAAACGCTGGTGATCTTTCTCCAGTTTTACAACGTCTCTCTCAAGAATTCCAAATATACGTTGGAGTCACTGCATTTATCCGGTTCTTTAACGTCTTCTCTTTCGAGTTGGTTTCGAATAGAATTTTCGTGTTCGATTCTCAGTTTATTGTTCCGACTCCGCTGGGTATGATATTTAAATAGGATCATTTCCCTTTCGGTGTCGACATCGTCCGTATCATGTAAATCGATAGGATGACCAGTAGTTAAGAAGTCCATATACGTACCATTACGATGCGTATAGCGAGCGGTGAATTTTCTATAGTCCAATTCACGCGTGAGTTGTTCCTTTGACATTGGCGGTTCGATATAACGGCCATCGTCCTCCGTAGTAGGTTGACTAACATCGCCGCGTATTAAACTATCAACAAACGCTTGCAATGGTGGGGTATATCGCTCCCTGATACCAAGATCATCTTCTATCAACTCAGTCATAGCTGCTATATGAGTTTATCAATATTATAATGAGTTTATAATTAGGCTAGCGGGCGTCGCTGCCTACCCCTCACGCCCCCGGACAGCGCAAGATCCTCAGCGCCGATGTACTTTCGCCGATGTGCCTATTGCCAACATAGTAGCTGCACAACGACCACAACAACCAGCGCGAGTCACTCCACTGTCCGTCCCAAGGGCTAAGATTTACTTCCGGTTCTTACTGGCGAGTTAGGGCTACTTTCACAATTGCGACTCGCTACTGTAAACACACTTTAGTAGTAACATTCACCTATAAACGCACAAATTCCACACAACTGTCACAAACCGCACATGTTCGGGCCATTTGTCCGTTAGTCAAGTGCCTTCCAGAATGTCACGTTATTATTGGGTATCCTTGGATACTAGCAGTGTGCTATTTATTCCTTATGCTATTCAATGGGGCAAGCTTTCTATTGTTCTTTTAACTCGCTTCTAATTCTAACGTGGTTGTTGCTATGGTGACATTATGGAAAGCTAGCGGTAGAATTAGGGTAATTCCCATGCATGCAGATCTGGGATGCTATTTAATAGTAATTCTTGAATTTTCAATATTCCTCTTTATACATGATTTTATGAATTTTATCGGCTATTGACTATATATTGGAGATTCTCGCACACTAATACACTTAATAGGGTGAATCTCCGCTCCCATGATCTATTAATTAATGGAATTTTGGGAATATTATAAATTATATAAAAATGACAATTTATCAAATTCATTAAAAGAAATGAATTTAAATTTATTCCCGTAAATTTTATTATTTAATATTAAAATAGACACAATTTTATTCCAGAACATGTCTGGGAACTGGGATCCTTGATTCTAGGAAATTTGTCTTTTTTAAGAGTATCGGTAAGTGCTACGATATCTTAATAGACTAGAAATTTAAAGGATCTAAAATTTTTACAGATTTTAATTTATAGATTTTCTAGAGTTAACTTGTAAGTATTTACTCTATTGTATTTATTTGACAGATTTTATAAATATTAATAGTTAATATTTAAGATGGGCACCGGTTTATTCCAGAACATGTCTGGGGACGTTAACCACTGATTCTAGAATTTTGTCTTTCAAGTATATCGGTGGGTGCCGCGATATCTTAATCGACTAGAATTGCAGATGGTCAAAGGGTTTAACAGATTGATTTTGCGTTTACCCTACTGTTAAAAGGACATCACGCTACTATATGTATTATTTAATATACGGTATGAGAGCAATATTGCAAGAAACAATGTCAGTGAGAAGAGGCAAGTCGTTTCCAAGGTCTACCCAGAGCTTGGTTTAGCCGAGACACGAGGATCTGAATTTTGCATTCCTAATACTCTACTTACCAATAATACTTGAATATAGTAGGAGCTTTATTGTACTTTAATAAGTATGGACATTTCATCTTACTGTAGTCACGTATTTATAATATGATACGGACAGTAAGGAAAGAGAAAAAGAATTATTTCTCGCCATCGCACTAAATATATAATATAATATAAGTAAGTAATAAACACTAATATATATTGCACTAATCTACTAAATAATCGCTAAAATAACATTCTACTAAATGAAATTAAAGAAAACGATTATAATAAAAGTACATAATAATACATACATAAATATAAAAATAATAAAGACAGATATAAATAATATAGTCACACACCCACTCCAGACGCTGTTATGTTGGGGAGTCCCTAGATGTTTGTTGGATTAGGGAGGTGGTCGTGGGAAGAGTATCTTGCCTTCCATAGTTTCCGGAGAGTTCTCTGTCTCTTTCCAGTAAACATAAACGACCAACTGGGCGGTTGAGTTGCTGCGTCTCGAAGACAATTCCCGGTTTCTTAAAGTTACGTCGCATGACGACGAGTTCTACCGATCGCACCAAACCATCATCCGAGATATGAGTCTCGATGATACGACCTGTCTGCCACCGCTTACGTGGAAGATATGAATCCACAATAAGGACCATGTCTCCGGCGATGACGTTTTCTTGCTGCGCAAACCACTTGGTTCGAAGTTGTTGTGTCGGCAGATAATGTTTTTCGAAATGGTCAGCGAAACGACGGGATAACAACTGCATAAGTTGCCAAGTTTGCCGGCAGTATTCGTCTCTGTCCGTGATTTCCGATCGTGGGAGCATGGCTACAGGTTTCTTCAGTAGGAAGTGCGCGGGTGTTAGCGCTTCCAGGGAATCGGGACTCGATGAGACTGGCATAAGCGGTCTCTTGTTGAGATAGGCGGCGATTTCCTCCATTAACGTCCGCAAAAGTTCGTCGGTGAGATACGCGCGGCACGGCACTATAAAGTGAAATGCGGTCTTCACGCTCCTGATTAATCTCTCCCAACTTCCTCCCCACCAAGGGGCGTCGGTGGCGTTGAAGGTCCAGCTAGACGCTGTTACCCTTAGCTGATCGTCCACCTGTCTTTGGTTCCAATCTTTGACGTAAGCCTTGATTTCATTGTTGGCACCAATGAAGTTCATTCCCTTATCAGATCTCATCGTGTTACTAGTTCCAAAGCAAGCAATCTGTTGGCGTAAGCTCAATATGAAGCTATTGGTAGATAAATCGTTCACCATATCGAGATGGATAGCTCTACAAGTCATACAGACAAAGATGACACACCATCTCTTGACTATAGTCCTAGCACGATATACTTCAATAGGGCCAAATAAATCCACACCGGTATTAGTAAAGGGTGGTTCTGGTTCATAGAAGCTTACTCGTTCCCTAGGTAATTCTGCCTCTCGCTGTGTTAAAGGCCTACTGAATGCTTTCCTACAGGGTATGCAGTTCCTAAGAACTTGGTTCAGAGCTCTACGGGGTTTACGAAAATAATAGCGAGTTCGAATTTCGCTAAGAACTTGTTCTCTACCAGCATGATAAAGCTTACTGTGAACATCTACAATCATCTTGATTTGTATTTCAAGATTTCTAATGAGTATGGGAAACTTAGTGTCAAAGGATAATGGAGCATTAGTTAGTCTTCCTCCAACACGTATTAACCCATCTATCATTGTGCTAGAGAAACGATCCCTTAAGCGCATCTGTGGATTTCTCAACAACAGGAAATACTTATTGGAATCCTCATAGCATTGCAGGAGTCTCAGTATCTGCTTATTGGTTTCTTCATGCTCCTGGTAACTGATCTTCTCCTTCAGAAACCTGTCGGATATCTTGTATTTGGGAAGATCTTTCACAACATGGACCTGCGCAGATGTCAGTGGAGCAGTATCACTAGTGGTCTTCGTCCTGGAGTAGTGATGATGAAAACATCGCTTTAAATATGTAACGGCCTTACAGAGCCGATTCCAGGAACTATAGTGATGTATCGCTCTCTGCAAGAGAGGTGAGAGTCCTTGCGAGACGTCTGTTATTCCAGATTTCCAATCTCTCTCTCTGATTTCCATAACAGACTTATTTGTGGCTGTGGGTTTCGGATCCAAAACGTCGTCTCCGGAAACGCGTAGTACAGACAGATCTATCGCGGGTTTAAATAACTTCGATTTACTCGCCCGGGTTTTAGGTTTGACTTTCTCCGCTCCCTTGGCTTGTCTAATCTCAGCCGTGGTAAGATAAGGAGGCCATTCATCCTCTTCCTTGCTTAGGAAGTCGGGTCCACCTAACCAGTCTGGAGTATCTATCAGTTCCTGTGGAGTGGCTCCTCTGGAGGCAATGTCGGCTGGATTAATCATCCCGGGGCAATGTCTCCATTGATCTATCTTCGTACGACTAAGTATAATGGCTACTCTGTTGGTAACGAAGACGCTGAACTGACAAACTTCATTGGTTATATACTCCAACACGAGTAAAGCATCGGTCCAATAGACAGTTTTCTCCAGTGGATAGTCGATCTGTTCTGTTACATTCCGGCCGATGGCTGTAGCGTATAGAGCCGCTTTTAACTCCGCTCAAGGAACTTTCAACTTGTTGTTTATCAAGGCCTTAGAGGTAACCAAGGCGACCTTAATTCCATCCGGAGTTTCAACCCTCAGGTAGGCTACTATACCTATTCCCATATCGCTGGCGTCCCCAAATACATGGAGTTGATAGGAATACGTGGGGAGAACATGACCAAAATAAGAATGGGAAATCGTAAAATTCTCGATGGATGGTAGAGAATCTTCCCATTTCATCCACTTCTTTAATAGTTCTCCCTTAAGTGGATCGTCCCACGAGTGGTTTTCAAGCCACATTTGTTGTACTAAACTCCGAGCAATCAATATAACTGGGCTAATAAATCCCAATGGATCGAAATAAGTGCTCAGGATACTTAGACAAATCCGTTTAGTCCGAACTGGATTATCTCGCTGTTTTAGCTGGAAAAACAGGATATCTCTCTCTGTGTCCCATTTCAAACCAAGCGTCTTGGTTTCCGGAAGATCATCCTTGATTAAGTCTAAATCTTTAACTCCTCGGTCTTCTACCGGGATTGATTCCAGAAACTCACGGGAGTTGCTTGTGAATTTAGTTAATCGAAATCCACCTCTTTTTAAGCACTCTACCGTTCCTTTGGCGACATCAATGGCTTCTTCCACCGATGGGAGGGACTTTAAATTGTCGTCCATGTATATATCCCGTTTGATGTTGTCGATAACCTCTTTGGAGAAGGCGTCCCGGTTGTCATCAGCAGTGGTACGCACTACTGAACAGGCGTTTGAAGGGCTCGAGATGATCCCAAAAGCCTGGATGGTCATCCAGTACTCCACCGTTTTCTGGTTGAGGTCTCCTTCAGGCCACCACAGAAATCGTAGGCTGTCTCGATCTCTATCCAGCGCCTTAACTTGTAAGAACATGCCTTCTATATCCGAGGCAAAGGCGATCGAATATTGTTGTAATCTTAAGAGTATTCCCAACAAGGAATGGAGTAAGTTGGGTCCTGGCAACAACTCGGAGTTAAGGGATTGGCCCATGTAGAGGGCGGAACCGTCAAATACTACCCGGACTTCGTTGGGTTTACCTGGTTTGGGAACGTAATGATGTGTTAGATAGTACGTTCTCTCAGTTATGGGTGTTTTTTCCGGTACTCGCTCCGCATATCCCTTGTCTATGAATTTCTTCAGCTGTGTCTTGTACATCTCTTTAGCTGAAGCATTTGCCGTAAGGCGTCGATGTAATTGCGCGATTCTTTTCTCCACCAAGGGTCGGTTGTTTATAAATTTAGGTTCTCGCTTTCGAAATGGCAGACCAATTTCATATCTACCTTGATCTTTAAGAAAACGCGTAGTTGTTTCCTGGATCTGCTTGGCTCTTTCTTCTTCTACCGATAGGGCCTTATCGTAGGAATTGGGCTCTACAGCCTCTTGGGTAAAGAATCATACGGCGTGTTCATCGCGAGTCTTCGCGTTGTAGCGATCTATCACTTCATTCAGTTCGTCGTTGTAGTCGACTTGTTCTGCTGGATGAATGAGGTGACATAGGTTTACTTGGTTTTGCCAAGTTTCATTTTCTGTAAGGAGGTCGATGGTATTCTCCTCGTCGAAGAGTTGGTGGATATCGTCATTATCTGAGGAGTATGGTGTTCCCTCAGTTGGGTCGTCTCCCTCACTGATCTCCTCTTCCCATTCACTTACTTGGTAGACCCGTTCCTTGGGTAGCCTTTCCATGAGGGTTCTACGAGAAGGGCCAGTAAAGTACCAACCTACCCTAGTTCTTCCTGCATAGGTTTGTAGTGGTTGCGGTTGAGCAGGCCGTTTCTCCAATGTCTCAAGCGCCTCATGCGCATTTTGGCCGATGAGTATTTGCACTCCAGGGTAGTCTGTGTTGAATCTAGGTATCTTATGCTGCTGGGTGAAATCGTCCTCATCCCAGTTATAAGGTTCCACTTGGCTGGTAGCGAAGTTCTTTATCGCCACCATTTTTACTGACCTTATGCTGTGTTCTCCTAGTTCATCCTGGGGGGTGGACAAAGCACCTACATAGTAATCTGTAGTTACTGTAGATTTCCAAACCTTCATAATTCCTGACATGTTCAACTTAGTTCGGAACTTGGGTTGTCCAGCAAAGATGTCTTCGGCTAGTTCTTTGTCGATGAATGTTCCTGTGCTGCCGGAGTCAAGGAGGGCGTTCACTATATAGCTCTTATCAGGTCCGTGGACTCTCAACTGCACTACGGGAAATTCTCGGATTCCTACGTTGGAAGTTGGTGCTTTCCAAGATGGTTGTCGGTCAGGAGTAGTTAGGGGGAGCTCATTCTCTATTTCTTTCTCATACGTAAGTGCTCGATACACTGCGGTATTTATTAGGTAACAGGATTCGTTTTCGTCGGAGAATTCATCTGTATAGAATCCTTCCATCTCAGAACTTTGATCAGTGTCGTTCACATCACTGAATTGGACATGTAGTTCGGACTCACTTACCTGACTTGGGCTGTTTCTTTCGAATTCAGTGTGCAACAAGATATGATGTTTCCCGCCGCACTTTGCACACCTTGCGTCGGAGTAACAGGTTCGCCGTTGGTGTCCTTGTCTGAGGCAATTATAACACAACCGCTTATCCCACATGACTTCACGTCTATCTTTTAGTGATTTCTTTAAAAATTTATTACACCCACTCAAGCGATGGGGCCCGTCACACAATACACATTTGGGCTTGATATTACTTACCTTAACCTGTGCTGTGTGGTGCACACTTGTTCTTTCCTCGGGCTTTCTTCCATGAATTCCATTAGGAGACGTAGGAGAAGTTGTTGTTACCTGTTCTCTCCTGTCACTGGTTCGAGACTTAAATTTACTTACGTCTTTAGGTACTTTGTTGACATAATAGGATCTTTCGGTGTCTTTCCCGCTGTTCTCCTCGTGGGAGGTTTGGTCTTTGCCGTCGTCTTTATAACACACAGGTGTTACCTTTCGCCTAGAAACGGAATTTTCACTTAATTCACTTTCAGGAGTCTTCTCTCTAGACTGTTTTAGGAGTTGTAATCTTACCTCTCGGTTTAAGAATGACAGAAGGTACGTCCGTCGTTGGATCTCTATGTTGTTGGTCCATCAAATAGAGAACCTTTTTGTCCCAGCGAGTACCTACTTCACTCTTTGGCAAAGCTGATGCTAAGGCTCCTACAACCATAGAATTCTGGTATTCATGAGACTTACCTAACCAATCTAGTTGTCTACAGATCTCCTGAATCTCATCGGAAAACTCTATAATCCCGCTGCTAAGGAACTTTCGGGGTGCTACCAATTTTGCATACAAATACCTAGCTATGTTTGTCCTATTACCATACCTGATGTTTAGTGTATCCCAAACTTGTCTTAATCCATCTGGATGTCCAATAAACTTTAACGCCATTAACTTGGGAGATCCTTCCAAGCACTCGATGAGGAATCTAAGTTTCTCTCCGTTAGATAGCACAGAGTTCTGTATGTTATCTTTGTAATATTCATTAAAAGGTAACCATTTCATCTCATCTCCATTGAACTTGACGATCTCTCCCACCTTTACCGCTGGACGGGCTTCGGTTCTAGCCATTTGACGTGTAAAACTTTCTTGGGCCATCGTGTTATTTAATATCGAGTTATCGGTATATAAATTTCTCGGATTATGATCAGGTCTATATGGAATATCATTGTCAACAGGTTTATAATTACCCTTAATAGGGTTTACTATAGGAGTTTCCACTTCACTAGCAGTATAGATGCGTGTAGGCTCCACACCTTGCGCATGAAATACTTCAGACCTAACAGGTTGACACATTGTTACAGGGGGTGGTGGTATACCCTTTTGTCTATTTACTAATTTATCGCGTTCTAACGCGATACTCTGCTGCACTTCTTGCAACTCTAACCTACTTTCCCTTAAGGTTCCCTTGAACTGTTGAACAGTCTCCTGCATCTGCCCGAGCAGGAGATCCATCCCCCGCCGTCTCTCATCCACCCACTCGACCGCCGAAGCGGGAGCTGCCAACATAGTAGCGGGTAGACGAGGGACAACGGGCGACAAATCATTGATATCTCGCTCGGAGTCCAGGACAGGAACTGTCTCAGGGGCTGTTCTGCTGGGCACAGGTAGTTTAGTGCTGTGCAAAGGGAATTTAGAGGTAGGTTCTGGGAGTAAAGGTGTCTCTATCACCGAAGGGGTGGCTTCGAGAACAGGCCTAATTATTTCAGGCACATCTACTATAGTAGGGAGTCTTTCTACTCTAATAATTTGGTCTGTGGGTTCTGTAATACCTAAGTCTGTGTTAGCTAGTTGCCTTCTCACAGCTGGGGGCAATTAGGCAATTTCTGACGGTGGGGCGTTCTTCTACGCCTACTTAGACGAGATCTATTTCCTCCGCCTTCAGGATCGGTGGTATCGCCTTCATCAGATGATGTAAATCCCTGTCTTTTTGGAGTAGATCGACTTATCATCTGCATTTGACTAGCTGTTAACTGTTTATTTATGTAGTCTTGCTTCTCTTGAAGATTTTCCAACTCTAGTTGGGTGGTCTCTTCAGACGCCCTCCGTTCTGCTTCTGCCACTGCCTCTGCCGCTTTTCTTTCCGCTTCTGCCGCTGCCACTGCCGCTTTTCTTTCCGCTTCTGCGGCCTTTCTTTCAGCTTCTGCGGCTGCCATTGCCGCTTTCCTTTCAACTTCTGCCGCTGCCGCTGCTGCTATCTTTCTGTCTTCTATACGTTTTTTCTTTACTTGTTCTTCTTGGACCCTAGCGATGCGGATGCTTTCATCAAATTTAGCTTGATTCGCAGCTAACATTTCCGCATCTATTGCGTCCAACACAAGCTTGGCTCCTTCACTATTAGGACGAAGTCCAGACAGCCTTCTCCTCAACTCTTCGTCACCTAGAAATCGTTGATAGTCTGACAGATAGATGTCAATAGCATCCTTCTTCTGCGGTTTCTCTGCTGTCGCTTCGCTTTCCACTTGAGAAAAGGTAGCGTCTGTTGATTCTCCGTGGGTTGAGCGCTCAGCCAGCTGAAATTTCCGTTCCTTGAACCTTGAGACTCACCCGCTGAAACCAAGTCTTTACGGCAACTTGCAACGACGTGTCTTGTCTTCTTTTCGAAGCCTCCTCAAAGGCCGATAGGATTAGTCTGATTCTTAGAATTCTTTCTCCAACTTGATAAAGCAGCTCTCCCTGCTCTTGAGGTCCTTGGGGTTGTCGAAACAGTTGGAAACAATACCCTAGTGAGTACGGCTGCAGGAAGAATGAGAAGGGGATCCGAATAAATCGCATCTGCCATCTTTGCTCTGCGCTCGGGAGTCAGCTCTACAGTATCCGAACTACTGGAGCTATCGGGCCGCTGAGAAATAAGTTCTCGGCTCGGGTGTTGCTGCTGTTTAACAGCTGCTTCTTGGTCCCGCTTGACTCGAGCCCGAGTGCCTATGATAGACCTACGGTGTTGGACTAGCCTAGGGTCTAATACTACTTCTGGAGGGATGATCTTTCTTACAGTAGGAGGTGAGTTGAACTTCGGTCTCAAACGTTCCACACTCCTATCTGGGTCACAGATGGTTGTATCTAGGAGACTGTCTGACAGGTTTTGCTTTGTGTCAGACATGTTTGTTTATACAGTTGAATGCCTACTGCTATATTACAGTTAAAGCAAGTCTAGTAATTCAGTATCAACTGTTAGCGTAGTAATTAATTACCGATATCGTTACTCTATGTAACGCGATATATATACAATATATTAGAATACCGGTATACACTTATAGTATATATATAAGTATTATTACAGACTAGGTTTGTCACAGAATACCGGTATATAATTTCAGCACAAATATATATAAATATATAATAAGCCTATCATGAATACCGGTATACAACTTACACTTATTGTATATAAGTATAATTATAGACTAGAATTAATTACAGAATACCGGTATATAATTTCAGCTCAAATTTATAGAAATAAATATAATAAGCCTATTGTAAATACCAGTATGTCAATTATTTTAGAATAATTGAATTTCTGAATTTTAGGGGTTACTTGGTTACTTTACTTTACTTTATTACCGTTATTTAAGCAGTAGTCCAACTGATATTAAGACCTAATTGTTGTATGACAGGCCTACTATTTTATAAATCGGTTTGAGTTGACTTATAATATATATATATATATACCCTGTAATGGGTTTTGTCAATATTTGAAATAAATATTATTATTTCTGGTAAGGAGTCACTTCACAGAAGCTAAACGCTCTCAGTGTAGTGCTACTTATTGTATTGGACACTAAAACAAATAATTCTAATTTACTAAGTTACTTATTACTACAACTTATGTACAATTGCGGGGTGAGATTACAATCTCTAAATAAACACAAAAAAATTACAAGTACAAATTTTAGGGGTAATTTTACAAGAAATCTACAAACCAGCCTAACAAGGGGTTATAATTTCTGGTTATTACAATGGACAGGATACTACGGTATTTGAAAATAATAAAGCAGTAGTAAATATATTGTGCTGTCTAGATAGGAAAAATACCACCGTCTGACGACTTATAGCCGTAACGCTATAAGTACTACATTATGTACCCGAAGTGTTCCTACCTAGAAGTTAATTACCGCAGCCTACTATAGCTAACGTGCCTATTAACAACTTTACAACACAAATATACTGCCTACAAACTAATTACTTTCGGAAAGCACTGTACACTAAACCCTAAATTAGGTACAAGTACTTATACAACAAATATCCAGCAGTTAAAAATACTTGTACAGCTAAAAGAACCACGGTATCTGCCGGAGTGACTAGAGCATAAAATCACCAGTCTTTACCTACGCCAAACAGCCCTGATGTAGTACCGGGGTTAATTTAACTATAACGGTATGTATAACAAGCACAATTACTGTTGGAATAAACTTGGGGTTATGAATGTTGCAAATAATCGCATATACTCTGAATAATAGATATTACGCTACCCATACAGACTACACAAACAAAATACAGACCGAACGCTGGCAGACTACTATCAAGCCCAAATAAACTACAGTATATGCAGACTCCGAAATGGTTAGTTAGTATGCGTTCTAACCGAGTAGTACGACTTATTCTTTCGGGGGGGGGGGGGATTTACCTTACAGCACTGGATGCCCCCACATTCCTAACTAGTACTTTATCGGACATACACTCTACACACACTGCAATCTCTTCAGACCTAACAACAGCCAGACAACAATCCAGCCTACAAATTATTTATACAATCTGAGCAGGTTACACGCCTTCTGCTCAATATTAACTTACAGATAAATAAAACTGACAGAAATAAGTAAAATCTCAATAAAAAACCAGGGCTGCAGTCCCTGATTAAATATCAAGACGTACCGGTATATAATTATCAAAATTGAATAATACTGATGTACCTGTACTGCTGTAAGTACCGGTAAGGGTGGTTAGGTAGTTAGGCCTACTGGTTACCGGTCGACCGGTACTTTTGCCTTAATTGCCTACGTTGCAATGTAGAAAGCTATAACTGTTATTGTTCGCGCTTTTAGACCTTTAGCAGTTTAACCTGCCAAATTTAGGTGTCTTCTAGGTTATAAATCGACTTTAGCCTATAACAAGTATTTGATATACATAAAGTTACATTAGCCGAAGCCAGCCTATGCGCGATCATTCACCCACGGTTAAGGGAGACTGGATTCGGATGCTCTGACCTTATTGCGGTGTAGACCTACTGTATTATTCGATTGATCGTTACTATAATATCTCTGACAAATATTATTCACTTTCGGGAAATATTAACAGTTCCTTTAGGACGTGGCGCTCTAAGTATGTAAACAGAGTTATGACTTACACTAAACACAACGGGATGGCTAGTGATTCACGTATAAAGCGCATTCTTTAGGAAATGCTTTGTTATCTGTCATACTCATGCACATTACCGCACACTGCTGCACACTGATCTGCCGACCTTCACTAAATTTGATCATATGTAAGGAGAACAGCAACTGACACATGTAGGGCCTATGAAATAGCATTCAATTCACTCCAAAACCACTATAATGTAAGTCGCAATTGCTATATGTAACCGGTCTCTCTAACCTTCAGTATATCAAGAAGATTGGGGTTTTCTGATTATTTATCGATATTCTCCAAATATAACAACATATCCATCAACTGATACAATTAATAACCGACAGTAAATAGCAGTAAAATAATGCGGTGTTTGTATGTGATCAGGTTTGACAATATGACAATATGATAACAGTTATACGTTTCTATGATCAAAGCTGTTCTAATGTTTGGCTAATAATAATTCCACAGCCGATGTTCTGGGCTCAGGTAAAAAGGTAAACAAAGACCATAATGCATTGCGCGATTTCCCGGAGGCTTCTGTGCAAATAAAATGAAAATCGCTCTGATTGGTCGAGTGAGTGAGCCTGAACAAAGAAAGCCAAAAGCTCCACATCGACATATCAGCTGATAGATGTCGTCTTCTAAACTACACTGTATTAAGAGTATTTTGACGCATTGCGGCATAAAATGGCTTGTTATGTCCGCCAAAGTACACATACAGAATAATGGCTTTTTATGTCCGCTAAAACACCTACACAGTAAGAAAATGGCTTTTTATGTCCACTAAAATACCTACACAGTACTTTGCGGGGAAAATGACTAGCTATATCCGCAAAAGCTTTTACAACCAGCCAGTGCATAATCTTGTGCTTCGGCGCCCTCGTGGAGTGAATAAGCATGGTGGACAGCCCATGACTTTCTTGAGACGCATCTTAAAGGACACTGGCCTTGAAGATGCGGATGATCTAGCAAATATCATGGGTGATAGGGAGTTGTGGCGGCTCAATTTAGTCGACGAGCCATCGCAGTATTCTTAATATTTATGTAATATATATATATATATATAATGCAGCTGCAATGCAGTATGCCGATCGTAGTAGTAGTAGTAGGTTATTAAGTCGATTAAGTCGAATTTGGGCCAAAAAATTGACATTTTTAAGTATATCCCATCTAAATCAGAATGTAACGGGGATTCCAAATCGAAAAACAGTTTTTCCATATTTTGTTTCATTCACGAGATATCATGCCTGAAGTACGGGTAGTTTTATAGGTACAGTAGTTGAGTAGGCTGAATTTGCGTTTCACAGATAGTTGTCATATTTAAATAAAATATTTTTTATTTTTATTTATTTTATTGTCATAAAATCATATTTGTGTCAACTTTAAGATATTTTAGAGGTTATTTTTTAATTCAGCACCCCTATTTTAGTGCATATAGCAAGTATTGGTATTCTACTCATTGCAGAATTAATTATGTGACAATAATTTAGTTGTTCGCTAAATATTCAAAGCTCGATATTTCTGGCTTACTCTAATTCACATTTTCCCGTGAATTATTTTTTCGCTACGAGCATGTCTTTAAAAAAATGTCACACCCTTCATTTTTATCGTATAGAGCTCATTCAGGTCTCATTTTAAAGGGGATTTTCAGGAGAACAAATGTTAGTATATTTTACAGAGGGACTTTCAAGATAACTCACTAATTGACTGCAATGAAATATAATAACTCCAGAATTTGCGAAAGCTTACCGTTTAAATGATGGATAGCTCTTCTTTGCATATAGCATTCGTTTTGACTTATACTAACATTTGTTCTGAAAATTATCTTTAAAATGAGACCTGAATGAGCTCTGTAGGCCTACGATAAAAAATGAAGGTAGTGAAACATTTTTAGACACGCTCATAGCGAAAAAATCATTCACGGGAAAATGTGGAAAAATTAATATCGCGACATTAGAGACTACCCGTACTTCACACATGATATCTCGTGAACGAAACAAAATTATGGAAAAACTGTTTTTAGATTTGGAATCACCATTACAATGTGATTCAGATGGGATATACTGGGATTTTAGATAGATGGGATTTTTAATTTTTTGGTCCAAATTCGACTACCCCCCCCCCCCCCCCCCCCCCCCTTAAACAAACACAACTAGTTTATTTACCGGTACATATAGTACTATAAAACTCATTATACAACCCGTTTTGGTTTGATTTTTCATTATTCTTTGTACATTTATACACTCATTTTCTTATTGCCTTCGCTTTGCTCGGCGAATATCTTACCGCAACGCTATAAAGTGATACTTTTTGATCAACAAAAAATTATGAATGCGTCTAGTTATTATTATTATGTAATATACTCAGTGATCGTAAAGTAAATTACTATCGCTCTGAATATACTTTATAGTAATTTTATTAGTTTCACATGGGAACAATGTAGGCCTACAGTACAGTATACAGGACATGGGAACTATGTAGGCTTACAGTACAGTATACAGGACATTGCAACTATGTAGGCCTACAGTACAGTATACAGGACATGGGAACTATGTTGGCCTACAGTACAGTATACAGGACATGGGAACTATGTAGGCCTACAGTACAGTATACAGGACATGGGAACTATGTAGGCCTACAGTATACAGTATACAGGACATGGGAACTATGTAGGCCTACAGTACAGTATACAGGACATGGGAACTATGTAGGCCTACAGTACAGTATACAGGACATGGGAACTACATTATGTAGGCCTACAGTACAGTATACAGGACATGGGAACTATGTAGGCCTACAGTACAGTATACAGGACATGGGAACTATGTAGGCCTACAGTACAGAAGACAGGACATGGGAACTACAGTATGTAGGCCTACAGTACAGTATACAGGACATGGGAACTACGGGTATATGGCCTACAGTACAGTATACAGGAGATTGGAACTATGTAGGCCTACAGTACAGTATACAGGACATGGGAACTATGTAGGCCTACAGTACAGTATACAGGACATGGGAACTATGTAGGCCTACAGTACAGTATACAGGACATGGGAACTATGTAAAAGCTTTTGCGGACATAACAAGTCATTTTTCCCGCAATGAGCAGTGTAGGGGCTTTTGCGGACATAACAAGTCATTTTTCCGCAATGCGCAGAATACTTTAAAATAGCCCTGAATTTGTCCAACTATGCGACGGGAGGGAATTGGAGCTGGTGTGACGACATCTATCAGCTGATTCTCTGTGGACGTGGAACTTTTCTTTGTTCTGCCTCGTCAGCCAATCAGAGCGATTTTCCCCCTTATGTCTGACAGAGGCCTATGGAAACCCGCGCAATGCATTACGGTCTTTGTTTACTATTTTTCTGAGCACCAGAACCGGCTCGGAATCTTCTGTACTTCTGTGTAGAAGTTTCAGACTTTGGCCTAAACATCAGATGGCTTTGATTATAAGAATGTAAATCTATTATCCAACCACCTACCTGGATCATTTACTTCTCCTGAAACTCACCTGACTGCCTGACTTTCATAACTGCATAAGTAACACATACTGACTGTTCACCGCATTATTTTACTTCTGTTATTAATTGTTGTTATATTGATGGATATTGTTGTTATATTATGAGAATACCGATAAATAATCATAAAACCCCCAATCTTCTTGATTACTGAAGGTAAGAGGAACAGGTTTACCGGTAGCAGCTGCGACTTAAATTATAGTGGTTTTTGTGTGAATTAAATGCTATTTCATAATCCCTACAAGTGTCAGTTGCGATCTTCCTTATATATGATCAAATTCAGTGATGGTCGGCAGATTAGTGCGCAGTAGTGTGAAGTAGTGTGAAGTAGTGTGAAAGATAATAAAGCATCTCCTAAAGAATGCGCTATTTACGAAACTCTGTGGCCATCTAGTTGTGATAAGTATAAGTCATAACTCTGTTTTTATACTTAAAGCGCCACGTCCTAAAGGAACTGTTAATATTTCCCCGAAAGTAAATATATTTGTCAGAGATTATATAGTAACGATCAATCGAATAATACAGTAGGTCTACACTGCAATAATTCTCAAAGCATCCGAATCCAGTCTCCCAAAACCGTGGGTGAATGATCGCGCACAGACTGGCTTCGGCTGATGTAACTTCAGTACACTAAATAATCGATATAGGCTAAAGTCTATTTATAAACAAGAGGACAACTAAAATTGGCAGGTTAAACTGCTAAAGGTCTAAAAGCGCGAACAATAATAGATTTTTTATCTTGATTGCACAGTAGGCAATAAATATTTTGTCTATTGTTCTGGTAAGAACAATAATAGATTTTAAGTTTCTTTATTGCGCCGTAGGCAATAAAGTCGAATGTACCGGTCAGACGGTAAACTGTAGGCCTAACTGCCAAACCACCCGAACCGGTACTTACCGGTACCAGTATTATTTCGATTGTGATATATTGTATATTAGTAGGCTGTTTAAGAAAGTAGGGACTGTACACCCCTTATTTCTTTTAGAGCTTATTTATTTCTGTCAGTTTTATTTATCTGAAAGTGTAATATTGAGCAGAAGGTGTGTATAAACCTGCTCAGATTGTATAAATAATTTGTAGGCCAGATTGTTGTCTAGCTGTTGTTAGGTCTGATGCGATTGCAGTGTGTGTAGAGTGTCTGTCCGATAAAGTGCTAGTTAGGAAGGTGGGGGCATCCAGTGTTGTAAGGTAAATCCCCCCCGAAAGAATAAGTTGTACTACTTGGTTAGAACGCCTACTAACTAACCATTTCGGAGTCTGCATATACTGTAATTTATTTAGGCTTGACAGTAGTCTGCCAGCATTTGGTCTGTATTTTGTTTGAATCGTCTGCAAGGGTAGCGTAATATTTATTATTCAGAGTTTATGCGAGTATTCGCAACCACCAACTCCCCAAGTTTATTCCTACAGTAATTGTGCTTATTATACATACCGTTATAGTTAAATTAACCCCGGTACTACATCAGGGCTGCTTGGCGTAGGTAAAGACTGGTGATTTTGTGCTCCGGTCACTCCAGCAGATACCGTGGTTCTTTTGGCTGTTCAAGTATATTTAACTGCTGGTTATTTGTTGTATAAGTACTTGTACCTAATTTAGGGTTTAGGGTACAGTGCTTTCCGAAAGTAATTTAGTGTGTAGGCAGTATATTTGTGTTGTAATGTGGTTAAAAGGCATGTTAGCTCTGGTTGGCTTCGGTAATTAACCTCTAGGTAAGGACACTCCAGGTACATAACGTAGTACTTATAGAGCTAAGACTATAAGTCGTCAGACGGTGGTATTTTCTTATCTGGACAACGCAACTTACTTACTACTGCTTTATTGTTTTCAAATACCGTAGTTTCCTGTCAGTTTGTAAGAACCAGAAATTCTAACTCCTTGTTAGGCTGGTTCGTAGATTTCTTATAAAATTACCCTAAAAAAATGTATGTGTAACTTGTTATTGTTTATTTAGAGATTGTAATCTCAAACTGTAATTGTAAGTAATTTGTAGTGATAAGTAACTTAGTAAAGTAGAATTATCTGTGTAGTGACTCCTTATCCAGAAATAATAACATTTATTTCAAATATTGTCAAAACCCATTATACAGGTATATATATATTTATAAATCAACTCAAACAGATTTATAAAATAGTAGGCCTGTTATACATCAATTAGGTCTTAATATCAGTTGAACTACTGCTTAATAACAGTAATAAGTAAAAGGGAAGTAACCCTAAAATTCAGAATTTCAGTTATTATAAAATAATTGACATTACCGGTGCGGTATTTACGGTAGGCTTATTATATATTATTATATAAATTTAGGCTAAAAATAAGTACCGGTATTCTGTGACTAAATCCTAGTCTGTAATAATACTTATATATATACTATAAGTGTATACCGGTATTTTAATATTATATATATATCACGTTACACTGAGTAATGGTATCGGTAATTAATTACTAGGCTTACAGTTGATACTGAATTACTAGACTTGCTTTAACTGTCGTTATAGTAGTAGGCATTCAACTGTAAAATAAATCATGGCTGACACAAAGCAAACACTGTCAGATAGTCTTCTAGAAAGAACAGTCTATGACTCAGATAAGAGTATAGAACATCTGAGACCGAAGTCCAAGTCCCCTCCTACTGTAAGAAAGGTCATCCCTACAGTAGTAGTAACAGACCCTAGGCTAGTAAAGCACCATAGGTCTATCTAGGCACTAGGGCTCAAGTTAAGCGGGACCAAGAGGCAGCTGTTAAGCAGCAGCAGCACCCGAACCGAGAACTTATTTCTCAACGGCATGATAACTCTAGCAGTTCAGACACTGTAGAGTTGACGCCCGAGATCGGAGCAAGGATGGCAGAAGCGGTTTATCTATATCCACTTCTAATTCTTCCTGGGGCCGTACTCACTAGAGTATTGATCGCTGTGGAAGAACATCAAATCGATTGGGCGAGAAGTAAGCGATCGACCAGGGACAGTTATGCGGGATACACGATGGAGGAACTGAGGTCTATTGTCGAGACGCAATGGAACTTCCCTGGACCCAGCCTCCCGTTTAACTTATCAGAAGCTGCCTGGGAGGACTTATACAGGATGGGCATAGTAAGAGAAACCTGCGATCCAGCTGTATGGAAGAGGTCGGCAGCAGGATATGTCCAGGGATTCTTCAGCTCTTTGGAGCGATTAGAAGAACACCTATTCCAACAACGCCAAGGACCTCAAGAGCAGGGAGAGCTGCTTTATCAAGTGCGAGAACGAATCTGACGGATCAGACTAATCCTTTCAGCCTTTGAGGAAGCCTCGAAGAGAAGCCAAGACACATCGTTGCATGTTGCTGTAAAGACTTGGTTCCAACGCGTGAGTCTTAAGGTCCAAGGAACGACACAATGGAAAGCTCAGCTAACCGAGCGCATGACCCACGGAGAATCAACAGATGCCACCTTTTCTCAAGTGGAAGGCGAAGCGACAACAGAAAAACCTCAGAAGAAGGATGCTATTGACATCTATCTATCGGACTATCAAAGATTTATAGGTGACAAAGAGTTAAGGAGACGGCTAGCTGGACTTCACCCTAATTGTGAGGGAGCCAAGTTTGTGTTGGACTCGTTAGATGCAGAAATATTAGCTGCAGAACAGGCTAAATTGGATGAAAGCATTTTCCTCGCAATGGACCAAGAAGAACAACTAAAGAAAAAACAGATTGAAGACCGAAAGTTGGCAGCAGCGGCTGAATCTGAAAGAAAGGAAGCAGCGGCAGCAGCAGAATCTGAAAGAAAGGAAGCAGCAGCAGCAGCAGTGGCAGAAGCAGAGTGACGCGCATCTGAAGAGACAACCCAACTAGAGTTGGAAAATCTTCAAGTGAAGCAAGATAACTTAAATAAACAGAGAACAGCTACTCATATGCAGTTGCTGAGTCGATCTACTCCCAGAAGACAGGGATTTACCTCCTCTAATGAAGGCGATACAACAGATCCTGAAGGTAGAGGAAATAAATCTCGTTCCAGCGGACGTAGAAGAGCACCACACCGGCAGAAATTGCCTGATTTGCCTCTGGCTGTGAGAAGACAACTAGCTAGTGTAGATTTAAGTAATCCTGAGCCTACAGACCAAATTATTAGAGTAGAAAGACTCCCTACTATAGTAGACGAGCCCGAAATAATTAGGCCTGTCATTGAAGTCACTCCAGTGCTAGAGACCCCTGTACTTACAGAACCTAACTCTAAATTCCCTTTGCACAGTACTAAACTACCTGTGCCCAGTAGACTAGCCCCTGAATCACTCCCGGTCCTGGACGCCGAGCAAGACATAAATGACTTGTCTCCCGTCATCCCCACGCGTCACCCGGCTACCACGTTGGCGGCTCCCGCGGCAGCGGTTGAGTGGGTGGACGAGGGACGACGGGGGATGAATCGCCTGCTCGGGCAGCTAGAAGAACATAAACAACGTTCTTCCCAGCAGGTCCGAGAGTTGGAAGGGACTGTTCAGCAGTTAAAGGGAACAATGAGAGAGAGTAGGTTAGAGTTGCAAGAAGTGCAACAAAGTATCGCTTTAGAGCACGATAAATTAGTAAATATACAAATGGGTATACCACCACCCCCTGTAACAATGTGTCAACCCGTTAGGTCTGAAGTATTTCATGCGCAAGGTGTGGAGCCTACACGCATCTATACTGCGAGTGAAGTAGAAACTCCTATAGTAAACCCTATTAAGGGTAATTATAAACCTGTTGATAATGATATCCCATACAGATCTGATCATAATCCGAGAAATTTATATACCGATAACTCGATATTAAATAATACGATGGCTCAAGAAAGTTTTACACGTCAAATGGCTAGAACTGAAGCCCGTCAAGCGGTAAAGGTGGGAGAGGTCGTCAAGTTTAATGGAGATGAGATGAAATGGTTACCTTTTAATGAATATTATAAAGATAACATACAGAACTCTGTACTATCCAACGGAGAGAAACTTAGATTCCTCATCGAGTGCCTGGAAGGACCTCCCAAGTTAATGGCGTTAAAGTTTATTGGATATCCAGATGGATTAAGACAAGTTTGGGATACACTAAACATCAGGTATGGTAATAGGACTAACATAGCTAGGTATTTATATGCGAAATTAGTAGCGCCCCGAAAGTTTCTTAGCAGAGGGATTATAGAGTTTTCCGATGAGATTCAGGAGATCTGCAGACAGTTAGATTGGTTAGGTAAGTCTCAGGAATATTAGAGTTCTACGGTTGTTGGAGCTGTAGCATCTACTTTGCCAAAGGGTGGAGTAGGTACTCGTTGGGACAAAAAGGTTCTCTATATGATGGACCAGCAACAAAGAGACCCTACCATGGCTGATCTCATGTCATTCTTAAACGGAGAGGTAAGATTACAGCTCCTAAAGCAGTCCAGAGAGAAGACACCGGAAAGTAAGGTGAGTGAAAAACCCATTTCCAGGAGAAAGGTAACACCAGTGTGTTATACGGACGATGGCGAAAGCCAAACCTCATACGAGGAAAACAGCGGTATCAACTGGTAACAGCTGGTACAGCTGGTAACAACAGATTGGTCTTCCATTCCGACGGCAAGAACCCAACTTTATAAATAACTGACCTTTCGCGGAAAAGAGAATCGCGGAACTACATCGGCGTCTTACGGCCAACGTTCCAGCCAGGGAAATGTATAAAACCCAGCTGAAAAAATTTATTGATAAAGGATACGCGGAGCGAGTTCCGGAAGAAACACCTATAACGGAAAGAACGTATTATCTAACACATCATTACGTTCCCAAGCCCGGTAAACCCAACGAAGTCCGGGTAGTGTTTGACGGCTCCGCCCTTTACATGGGTCAATCCCTAAACTCAGAACTGTTGCCGGGACCCAACTTACTCCAATCCTTGTTACTATTAAGATTATTAATACTATTAAGATTGCGGCAATATTCTATCGCATTCGCTTCGGACATAGAAGGCATGTTCTTACAAGTCAAGGCGCTGGATAGGGATCGAGACAGCCTACGATTTCTGTGGTGGCCTGAAGGAGACCTCAACCGAAAACCGGTGGAGTACTGGATGACCATCCAGGCTTTCGGGATCATCTCGAGCCCCTCGAACGCTTGTTCAGTAGTGCGTACCACTGCCGATGACAACCAAGATGCCTTCTCTAAAGCAGTTATCGACAACATCAACCGGGATATATACATGGAAGACAATTTAAAGTCCCTCCCATCGGTGGAAGAAGCCATTGATGTTGCCAAGGGAATGGTAGAGCGCTTGCAACGCGGTGGATTTCGACTAACCAAATTCACTAGTAACTCCCGTGAGTTTCTGGAATCGATCCCGGTAGAAGACCGAGGCGTTAAAGATCTAGACCTTATCAAGGACGATCTTCCGGAAACCAAAACACTTGGCTTAAAATGGGACATGGAGAGAGATATCTTGTTTTTCCAGTTAAAACAGTGAGATAATCCAGTTAGAACTAAATGGATTTGTCTAAGTATCCTGAGCACTTATTTCGATCCATTGGGATTTATTAGCCCAGTTATATTGGTTGCTCGGAGCTTAGTGCAACAAATGTGGCTCGAAAACCACTCGTGGGATGATCCACTTAAGGGAGAACTACTAAAGAAGTGGATGAAATGGGAAGATTCTCTATCATCCATCGAGAACTTTACGATTTCCCATTCATATTTTGGTCATGTTCTCCCCACGTATTCCTATCAACTCCATGTGTTTGGAGACGCCAACGATATGGGAATAGGTATAGTAGCCTACCTGAGAGTTGAAACTCCGGATGGAATTAAAGTTGCCTCGGTTACCTCTAAGGCCTTGATAAATAACAAACTACGAGTTCCTAGAGCGGAGTTAAAGGCGGCTCTATACGCTACAGCCATCAACCGGAATGTAACAGAACAGATCGACTATCCACTGGAGAAAACTGTCTATTGGACTGATGCTTTACTCGTTTTGGAGTATATAACCAATGAAGTCTGTCAGTTCAGCGTCTTCGTTACCAACAGAGTAGCCATTATACTTAGTCGCTCTAATGTAGATCAATTGAGACATTGCCCTGGGACGATTAATCCAGCCGACATCGCCTCCAGAGGAGCAACTCCTCAAGAACTGATAGATACTCCAGACTGGTTAGGTGGACCCGACTTCCTGAGTAAAGAAGAGGATGAATGGCCTCCTCATCTCACCACGGCTGAGATTAGACAAGCCAAGGGAGCGGAGAAAGTCAAACCTAAAACCCGGATGAGTAAATCAAAGTTATTTAAACCTGTGATAGATCTGTCTGTACTACACATCTCCAGGGACGACACTGTGGATCTAAACTCCCCTACCACAAATAAATCTGTTGTAGAAATCAGAGAAAGAGACTGGAAATCTGGAACACCAGACGTCTCGCAAGGACTCTCACCTCTCCTGCAGAGAGCAATAAATCATTATAGCTCCTGGAATTGGCTTTGTAAGGCCGTCGTGTATCTGAAAAGATGTTTCCATCATCACTATTCCAGGACGAAGATCGCTAGTGATACCGCTCCAAAAATATCCGAAAAGGTCCATGCTATCAAAGATCTGCCCACTTACAAAGTGTCGGATAGGTTTCTGACGGAGAAGATCAGTTACCAAGAGCATGAGGAAACCAATAAGCAGATACTGAGACTCCTGCAATGCTATGAAGATTCCGATAAGTATTTCCTGTT
Organism: Nemertoderma westbladi; assembly: GCA_032718475.1. NCBI lineage: Eukaryota > Metazoa > Xenacoelomorpha > Nemertodermatida > Nemertodermatidae > Nemertoderma > Nemertoderma westbladi. The sequence continues at coordinate 60,292 of JAUCBJ010007687.1, forward strand.
GTTGAGAAATCCACAGATGCACTTAAGGGATCGTTTCTCTAGCACAATGATAGATGGGTTAATACGTGTCGGAGGGAGATTAACTAATGCTCCATTATCCTTTGACACTAAGTTTCCCATACTCATTAGAAATCTTGAAATACAAATCAAGATGATTGTAGATGTTCACAGTAGGCTTTACCATGCTGGTAGAGAACGAGTTCTTAGCGAAATTCGAACTCACTATTATTTCCATAAACCCCGTAGAGCTCTGAACCAAGTTCTTAGGAACTGTATACCCTGTAGGAAAGCATTCAGTAGGCCTTTAACACAGCAAGAGGCAGAATTACCTAGGGAACGAGTAAGCTTCTATGAACCACCCTTTACTAATACCGGTGTGGATTTATTTGGCCCTATTGAAGTATATCGTGCTAGGACTATAGTCAAGCGATGGTGTGTAATCTTTGTCTATATGACTTGTAGAGCGATCCATCTAGATATGGTGAACGATCTATCTACCAACAGCTTCATACTGAGTTTATGCCGACAGATCGCTCGTTTCGGAACTAGCAACACGATGAGATCCGACAAGGGAACGAACTTCATTGGTGCCAACAATGAAATCAAGGCTTACGTCAAAGATTGGAACCAAAGACAGGTGGACGATCAGCTAAGGGTAACAGCGTCTAGCTGGACCTTCAACGCCACCGACGCCCCTTGGTGGGGAGGAAGTTGGGAGAGATTAATCAGGAGCGTGAAGACCGCATTTCACTTTATAGTGCCGTGCCGCGCGTATCTCACCGACGAACTTTTGCGGACGTTAATGGAGGAAATCGCCGCCTATCTCAACAAGAGACCGCTTATGCCAGTCTCATCGAGTCCCGATTCCCTGGAAGCGCTAACACCCGCGCACTTCCTACTGAAGAAACCTGTAGCCATGCTCCCACGATCGGAAATCACGGACAGAGACGAATACTGCCGGCAAACTTGGCAACTTATGCAGTTGTTATCCCGTCGTTTCGCTGACCATTTCGAAAAACATTATCTGCCGACACAACAACTTCGAACCAAGTGGTTTGCGCAGCAAGAAAACGTCATCGCCGGAGACATGGTCCTTATTGTGGATTCATATCTTCCACGTAAGCGGTGGCAGACAGGTCGTATCATCGAGACTCATATCTCGGATGATGGTTTGGTGCGATCGGTAGAACTCGTCGTCATGCGACGTAACTTTAAGAAACCGGGAATTGTCTTCGAGACGCAGCAACTCAACCGCCCAGTTGGTCGTTTATGTTTACTGGAAAGAGACAGAGAACTCTCCGGAAACTATGGAAGGCAAGATACTCTTCCCACGACCACCTCCCTAATCCAACAAACATCTAGGGACTCCCCAACGTAACAGCGTCTGGAGTGGGTGTGTGACTACATTATTTTATATTTTTTTATTATTTTTATATTTATGTATGCATTATTATGTAATTTCATTATTATAATCGTTTTCTTTAATTTTATTTAGTGGATTATTATTTTAGCGATTATTAAGTAGATTAGTGCAATATATATTCGTGTTTATTACTTAATTACTTAGCATTATACATTTCGTTTAACGGCGAGAAACAATTCATTTTCTCTTTCCTTACTGTCCGTATCATATTACAAATACGTGACTACAGTAAGATGAAATGTCCGTACTTATTAAAAAGTACAATACCGCCCCTACTATAATCAAGTATTATTGGTAAGTAGAGTATTGAGTATTAGGAATGCAAAGTTCAGATCCTCTTGTCTCGGCTAAACCAAGCTCTGGGTAGACCTTGGAAACGACTTGTCTCTTCTCACTGACATTGCTTCTTGCAATATTGCTCTCATACCGTATATTAAATAATACATATAGTAGAATGATGTCCATTTAACAGTAGCGTTAAAATGCAAAATAAATCTGTTAAACCCTTTGACCATCTGAAATTCTAGTCGATTAAGATATTGCGGCACCCACCGATATACTTGAAAGACAAAATTCTAGAATCAGTGGTTAATGTCCCCAGACATGTTCTGGAATAAATCGGTGCCCATCTTAAATATTAAACATTTAATAAATATTTATAAAATCTATTAAAACAAACGTTATAATAGAGTAAATGCTGACAAATAAACTCTAAAGAGTTTGTAAACCAAAAATCTGTTAAAATTTAGATCCTTTAAATTTCTAGTCAATTAAGATATCGTAGCCCTTACCGATACTCTTAAAAAGACAAATTTCCTAGAATTAAGGATCCTAGTCCCCAGACATGCTCTGGAATAAAATTGTGTCTATTTTAATGTCAAATAATAAAATTTACGGGAATAAATTTTAAATTCATATCCTCTCATAAATTTGATAAATTGTCATTTTTACAATTTATAACATTCCGAAAATTCCATTAATTAATAGATCATGGGAGCGGAGATTCACCCTATTAAGTATATTAGTGTGCAAGAATCTCCAATGTATAGTCAATAGCCGATAAAATTCATAAAATCATGTATAAAGGGGAATATTGACAATTAAAGAATTACTATTAAACAGCATCCCAGATCTGTATGCATGGGAATTACCCTAATTCTACTGCTAGCTTTCCATAATGTCACCATAGCAACAACCACGCTAGAATTAGAAGCGAGTTAAAAGAACAATAGAAAGCTTGCCCCATTGAATAGCATACGGAATAAATAGCACCCTGCTAGTATCCAGTAAGCAACCGAGGGTGGACTCTCTATAGCCTCTGTCTAGCTCTATATAATAACTAATAATAACGAACCCCATCCTCTTATAATATATAACTCTGTAGTAGTCAGTAGCAGTAGTAATAATAGTAGTAGTAGTAGTAGTATAAGTAGTAAGTAATAGTAAAGGAGATCGGTTTAAACCAAAGTGATAAAGTAACATTATTATATAACATAATCATATAGACAAAGTAGAATAAGATACAGATTCATAATTATTTTATCAAACTCATGTACTACTTACTTCAATGTGCCAATTGTAACAATAATTAAACATATTATTCCGATTAATCTGCGTTTGGCCCTATAAGATATTATACTGAAGTGTTTTATATCAATATATCCATGCGAGTAAACAAGAAGTGAAGTAAATGTTTATTATTATAGTTTTAGAAATTGAATGATATACCCAAGATAGTGAAATAGATAATATACAAGAAATTGCCATTTGATCAGATATATCAAAACGGCGTCTTTAGTATAATACCGTAATAGTATCAATTAACTCTGTTATACAATGTAAATAAAAAAAATAAATACTAAATCTATTTATAAATATATTATGAGCCCTACATTGTATATTGCTCCTACAAGTAGACAATGTAGTATGTTAAAACTTGATATAATTTGGTATAATGTATAACATATTACAAATAAGACTGAGGCAGCTAAACTATATTGCAAAGAAATCAAATATCCTAAAGTAATATACTAGACCCTCCCTCCACCCTATAAATAGTGTTCACCACCTACCCCACCCACCGCCCTTATTACTTCATAATAATGAAAGAAAGTACTGGCGCTCCGGTCACTCCGTTCCCTCCGCTGGGGGGGTTAAGTTGTAGATTTTGACACTATGCAAAATCCGAGCACAGAGTTAGAAGCGCATTGGATAGGCGAACATTTCTTGCAGTGAAAGTATTTCCATACCTATTATAGTTTTCGAGATAGTCAGACATGAGTAGCTTAAATTTGAATTTTTTTTGGTAAAGTCTGATTTCACCGGTACCTATCATCCGAAATATGGATTGTGATATATCGTTAGATGCGGGTCCACTAACTGTACATTCACATATTTTCAAGGAAAAAATTCGATCAAGGGTTTTCGAAATATTTTCGAATTACCGGAAGCAGACTTGGGACGACCATATCTCCGGTACCGGTAGGCCTATTGAGTCGAAATTTTTTTTAATCTACTTAGAACACTCCAGTGAATGTTTTTTAGTTTGAAAGTTTTGCCCCAAAATGCTCAGAAGTAATTTCGAAAAAACTGATCATTTCGCGATCATGATCTTTTGACCCCCTAGAATTGAACTTTTTTATGGTCAAATTTTGGCTACCCCCCCTAATTCGAGGGTGAGGAATCTTTTTGTAATGTTAAGTTTTTTCATACGGTAAACTCACAGGACTTGGTCTTCGAAATAAAACCGAAAACATGATCTTTCCTGATCATGGCCTGATCAAATCGCTTTTTGAAAATTTTGAAATGCTCAAAAGTTGCCCCTTCTTAATAGAAGTCGATTAGTAAAAAAAAAATCGGGGGTCTCAAACAAAGTTTTAGAGAAAATCGGGAAAAACTGAAAAACACGATCTTTTATGATCAGGAAGCTGATCTCGAGAACTGGTTGCCCGATCGAGCCAATTTTTTTTAATCAACTCAGAATAGACCATTGCACATTTCTTACAATGAATGTTTATTAGAAAAATGCTTAGATTCGATTTTAAATATACTGATCTTTTCGCGATCATGATCTTGAGTTTTGACCCACTAGACTTGAACTTTTTTATGCCAAAATTTTGGCTACCCCCCATAATTCGAGGGCGAGGAATCTTTTTGTGATGTTAAGTTTTTCCATACTGTGAACTCCCAGGACTTGGTCTTCAAAATAAAACCGAAAACACGATCTTTTCTGATCGCGGCCTGATCAAATCGCTTTTTGAAAATTTCGAAATGCTCAAAAGTTGCCCCTTCATCATAGAAGTCGATTCGTAAAAAAAAAATCGGGGGTCTCAAACAAAGTTTTCGAGAAAATTTGAAAAAACCGAAAAATATCATCTTTAATGATCAGGTATCAGATCTCGAGAACAGGTTGTCCGATCGGGCCAATTTTTTTTTTAATCGACTCAGGGCGGTGTTCTGAACGTTTCCTACAGTAATTGTTTATATCCAAAATGCTTAGTTACGATTTTACGAAGTCCGATCTTTGCGCGATCATGATCTTGCGTTTTGACCGGGAAGAATTCACTTTTTTAAAATCTTTTAACGGGAATCATGATTCCGGAATACTCGTTCAGGCCTCCTCACTCCCTAGTGAGACCTCAGACTCTTGATCCTAATAGTATGACGGATCCTCCTGAACTGTACTCACTGTTCAAAGATCTAGTGTTACCCGAACAATTAGTCGGTGGCACTCCGGTAGTGGGCTCTCTAGATATTCGCCCATCCTACCTAGCCGGATTGGGACGCGGACATTTAATATCGCCGTTCAACCCATATAATCGTCCCGGTTTAACCCCGATACAACCAGTCACCGAGGTTAAGGAGAGCGTTGTACGAAACGCGTTAGACGCTATTCGGCAAAAGATCGGAAAAGGAACTTACGATTGTTTAGATAAACGTAAATTGCAGCAGCCAGTCCAAGCGGTAAAAGAATTAGCCTTATCTCAGTTTGATCAGGAGATCCAGAATCTCGAAGAAAATATCGAACTTGGACGAACCTACTCTCTGCAAGAGTTCTTAAACGAACGCTTCCAATGACTAGCGGAGGAAAATCAGCTCAAGGAGAAGCATATCGAAATGGACGAGAGAGAAGAAGCAGCTTTAGCCCAGCCAGAAGCTCAAATCCTTATGACTGATCTCTATTCCAAAACCATTATTCATCCTTCAATGGTTCCCCATTTCGGAGACAAACTCTTCGCCACGGTACAACCCCAACCGGTTGATATCAACCTAAGATCTAGAGATCTTATCGCTGACGCTCCTATGTTACAACGTCCACCAATCAAGGCCGCTCGTGTCGACGGTATACTCGTTGAACCTCCGGACAATCAAGCGGATCTTATCCGTCATATGGTACACGCGGTCAACCTATGCGCTAGACCTTTACCGAACTCATTTTATGGGATCAAAGACCATCCTTATTATGTCAATTTAACTCAATATTATATGGTGAAACCGGAAGACCCTACGTACAGTTTAAGGTTTCTACCACTGATAAACCCCCTAGATCTTGTTGAACTCGAACAACTACAGAAACATCTAGATCAATTGGTCAAAGTAAACTCGTTCAGAAAACCTTATAATGTTTCCAGAATAGAAAAGGATATAATGCCTCCGTATAATCTCGATGGATTTATTAAAACTCGATTAGTCCATTGGAATCTCGACGTATTATTCGAGGAAGGGAGAATACAACGATATGGAGATGTAGAGATGTACACTACATATTATCTGAAGTATAGCGATCTACCTAACGCGAGCGAACGCGCCACATTATGGCATCCGGTGGGTATGACCATAGAAAACGCCACCAAAGAGTGGAACGAAACTCTTAACATTATTGAAATGTATGGAGTTGTCACCTACGATAACGAAGGTAGCATTCCGGTTGGAGAACTAGGAACTACGTGGATGATACACATATGTGGTCTAGCTGGTTCTACCCATGTGTTTACCCGAGCGTGTTCCGACGTGATCGATTATTCTTTTGAGACTCTCACCGAGATACAAAAGAAACTCCGACATGGACAATTCGAACTCGCGCAGCGTTACGTTACCGATACCGAGCGCAAACCGGCCATGGGTATAGATGGATTGATGTTGCCCCAGCCAGTGCTCGAGATGCTGTTTAACGAAAGAATCATTAAAATCGGCTCAGCTGTTTATGGAGATCTCCAAAATGACTTCAGAAACATGGAGAATATCCCATATCCTTTCGTAGACGCCCAGCTGATTGCTCCCTGGGCAGAAGGCCGAGGTTTCTTCCGATCTATGTATGCCAATACATCCAGCGGAATCAATAAAGTACAACGAACCTCTATCGGACATCTTGCCTTCCAAGAATACGTATGGAATTTCAAAGTTGGAAACCCTGTCAGCTACCAACAAGTATATGGAGATCATTATTCTCGATTATACTTCGATGGACCATTAACCGCACCTGGCGTCGTTTATAGCTTCATGAGTGTTCCACTCCGTCCCTCATTAGCTATATACACTATCTTAGAGAACGCCGCACTTGCCGGTTGGCTAGCCGATGTGTGCAGTCGCACTATACGCGCCCATCCCTTGTTACTTGGAACCAAACTCGCCAAGCTAGATGAACACAATAAATTCATCCGATTCGAATGCTTTAGGTGCTTTCTGACTCCGTTCCGTAACGTTGATAGTCAGTTCAAGGACCGCGCTCTGACTAAGCTCAGCCTAAGAGACTCAGCTGCTGAGAAGTTAGACAGCGCTGGATTCGCCATTTTCAAGGACGTTTGTATACAGAACTTACATTCCTCTGTTATACAAAGACCCCGAATCCCCACAGGTTATTCTATCGTGGAAGTTCAAACAGTGGGTTCGCTTGAGGAGTCAGCTATACCTACCTCAGCTATGCAATTGGAAGACGAACCAATTTGCTTAGAATCAGAGGAGATTCAACCCACAGCGCCCAGGAGCAGTGACAATGATTACGTCTTGGAATGGTATCAAGGTCCATAATGTCTCACCGCATACGATTATCGGCATGCCAATTATGTTTCTAGGAAACGTTGCCGATTATGCGCATCACGAGACCACTTCACCCCGTTGGACTCCAGCGTACCCTGCTCCTACTTTAAAGATCAACCTACCATGGAGATCTATTGTTCGTATTGTAGACTCAATAACTTACACATCTTCGCAGTCTACCCTCAATTTATGACTCAATGCCATCATTGCCAGTTTAAAGGACACGCAAGTTTCGATTGCCCTTTCAACCGAGATCTGGAAAGCATAGACGAAATGGTTGCCCTGCGCTACATTCGAGCCTGGGAAGCTAACATGGATCTCCATTGCGAGTCACGTCATCGATACTACCCTGGACGTGCCTATGAAGGAGTCTATGCGTTTCACCCGTATCTCTTTGCTTCCGTTGAGCAAAAATCTCGCACACCGAGCTACGAGCTAATGAAGCGTTGTCGCAAATATACAGTACTGTACACGATTTATGTGTTACAGTATCTTTGCGAGGTATTGCTACCGGTATATATTGTTATTGACAATCTGATTATTATACTGACAGAAGGATGTATCGTTTTATATATGACTGCTACTTCTTCTACTATTGTCTGACAGTGGGATACTGCAGCTGCAGATACTGAGATACATCTATACCATTGGTACACTATCATAGAGTCGGTTGATAGTTTGTACATTTTGGTGCCTGGACCCGGATGGATGGCGCTACCGAAATGAATTAAGAATCTGTTCTGCATACATCCACTGCAAGACAGCAAGAGCAGGATAACTGCTAAACCGCGAGATTCAGATATATTGTACCTATGTACGGTTGTACTAAAAATAAAGATAACGCTAGGCAGATAGGCCTAAATACCGCGTTGATTGATACCGGTACCGGAAGTCGGGTACAGCACGGTACAGTACTGCGTTAGTTAGTACTCTCGTACATCTGTACTATTCTGCTATTTGATATATAATGGCTGATGAAACCCTACCTAAGTTAAGAAGGCGTAGGGCGGGCCATAGGTCAGCAATAAATCGTCTAATTGGTGAACTACACAACGCAATGTACTCTGATCATAGAAACCGTATCGTCCATGATGTTCCTGACATTGACACTATAGCTGACTTGGCGTCTGCATTAGGCCATCAACGTAAAAAGATTTTAGATCTTCAGGAACAAATAGAAAATTGCGTCGATGACGAGGATGAGTTGACATTAGAGATAGACTCCGGTTCTAAGGACGAATTACAACTCTCCTCACTATTACGGCGTGCTGAAAAGGTTTTAAACGGTGAAGATGCTGCATCTGTTGTTATCGGTACCGGTAGGGAAAGGAACCAGTTTGAAGAAACCCTTCCCCACCAATATAGTAGAGATGTGGGATCTCGCCAAAAACTGCCAACTCTAAACTTACCTAAATTTAGTGGTGAACCGATTGAATGGCCTAACTTCTGGGATAGGTTCGAGGACGCCATTCATAAACGCGCAGACTTGGCGGGTGCATCAAAATTTACGTATTTAGAAGGGCAGTTATCAGGCGAAGCGTCAGTTCTAATAGAGAACTTTCAGCATTCAAATGATGATTATATTGAGGCTATTAATTTGCTGAAGTCGACATACGGACAAAAGAAACTTATAATGCGTTCGCGTTTACACGCTGTCTTTGATCTCGAGACTCCCAAGCCGACCGTTCGAGATTTAGCGTCGTTTAGGGCGAATTACGAATCCCAGTTGCGATGAATAAATCAGCTGGGAGGCAACATCGAGGAGGCCGGTTACATATACGCAGAGATGATACTCCGGAAACTCCCTGCAACCGTATGCAGTAATATTAACCGCGCCGCACGTTCAACCTACTGGACACTCGATGATTTACGAGCTGCTTTAAATGACGAGATAGAGCAACTCCGGGCAACAGAGTCTATTACTGTTTATCAGAAACAGGATAAACGTTCTAAGCCTAAAGATGATAGGGGAACTTTATCATAAGACTCTCGAGAATCTGTTTACTCGGAAGCTAAGGGAGGAACAGCAGGTTCCTTTACTACTACTTCCAATTCGCACAAATACCAGCAGAAACGACGACAGGTTACCTGCTATTTGTGTCAGGCTGAACATCCGATTCGTCTGTGTGATCACTATAAAACTCCGGCTGCGAAATTAGCTCGAGTAAAGGAACTACGACTGTGTACAAATTGCCTGCGACGTAGACATGAGGGGATTTTGTGTCCTAGTCAATACACATGTCAAGTTTGTGGCCAGTCACATCACACAGTATTACATCTCGATTCGAAGGCGAAATCTTCGAATCCATCAGTTACTACAACTGTAACTGCCGATGGTAGTTGTTTAACTGTTTCCGGCAGTCCACTGTCGTGTTTACTTCCTACCGCTATTGCTCGTATCCCCTTCATTGCAAATGAGAAGGAGGATATATATTCGATTCGAGCTCTACTCGATCAATCATCTCAACGTACGTTTATTTTAAAGCGAATTGTAAAGGCACTAGATCTATCAGTTAGTAGACAGGTCTGGGAGACAATAGATGGCTTTAAGAAACAAGGGAAAAGGGAACCCTATGACGAAGTTACATTTCAGATTTTAACATCCGATGGTGTAGTCAATGCCTGGGCTTTAGTCGTAGACGTTCTCCCTTCACGATTGAATTCCCCTGGCCGTACCTTAGCCATGTCTAGAATGCAAATGCGAGGTTTTAAGTTGTCAGACCCTCGTACTGGTGACGACTTATCCGATATTGGTATTTTGATTGGAGTAGACCAATATTACAACTTTGTTTATGGAGAACGAGTTGAGGGGGGATTATACCGTATCCCATCTAATCTCGGTGACATTTTTGCTGGTAGTCTACCCTGTCCCAAACCCTCGAGTACATGTGAACAAGCAATGAATATAACAGTTCTCAACGTTGGTTGTAGAGAAGAAACCGATAATGATAGACTTAACACATCGTTAGAGAAATTATGGCGTCTCGATACAATAGGAATTCGTACAAAGGACCCTAACGACCTAGCAGTAATAAATATCCGCGAATTTGAAGACAGTATTCGGTATGTTGACGGGCGATATATTGTGCGGTTACCATGGCAACCAAACTGTCCTTCCTTGCCATCTAACTACAGGTTAGCCATTAAATGCCTCCATTCAACACTATCGAAATTAAAAAAATCTCCTGCTTTATTAGAATGTTATAATGACATTATTTTACAGCAACTGGAGCGAGGTTTTATCGAGTTTGCGCCTCATCACGTACCCTCTGGAACAAAAATTCACTACCTTCCACATCACGGTGTAGAAAAGGCGTCAGTTACTACACCATTACGAATAGTATTTAATTGTTCGGCTCACTGTAAAGATGATGCGAGTTTGAACGATTGCCTATATCCTGGGCCATCGATGATGGAGAATATCGTAACACTGTTATTGCGATTCCGTATTGATCCATGGTGTTTCATAGCCGATATTGAGAAAGCGTTTCTACAGGTTGGTCTGAGTGAGTTAGATCGTGACGTCACTCGGTTCCTATGGCCGAAGGATCCCACCGACCCGAATAGTTCCTGGAACACCTATCGGTTTAAAGTGGTTTTATTTGGAGCAACGTGTTCACAGTTCCTATTAAACGCTACAGTGCGACACCATATTAAGGTTCTAGACCCACCTTGTGCTCAACGCATAATAAACAATTTATATGTTGATAATTTACAAGGTACTGATAAATGTGAACAAAGTTTGATTTCTCATTACAATAATTGTCGCGGTATTTTAGCCGCTGGTGGTTTTCCATTAAGAGAATGGGTAACAAATTCACCTGAATTGGCTAAAGTTATAGAATTGAATAAAGACGGTCCAAAAGTTTCTAAAGTAAATCAAAATATATTTGGTTTACGTTGGAATACTTCTGATGACGTCATAGGTTTTAAAGACAAAACATTATCGTCATCAAATAAAGTAACAAAGTTAACTATATTAAGTTTAGCATCACAAGTGTTTGACCCACTTGGATTATTGGGTCCTATCACAATTCGTTCACGTATTTTAATACAAACTTTATGGCGTTCAGGTTTTTCATGGAATGACACACTACCTGATGATATTATTTCAGAATGGTCTGGAATTTTGATGGACATAAATTTAGCCTTTAAGTTTTTTGTACCCAGACAGTTATACATTGATTCTAATTCAACCTTTCATGTTTTCGGTGATGCATCCATGAAAGCCTATGGTGCTGCTGTTTATATTGTTAATGGTGTTTTTTCGCAGCTAGTTATTTCTAAGAGTAGAGTTGTACCACTTAAGGAAAGTAAAAGCGAATCAAGTTTATCACTTCCACGCCTAGAATTAACTGCTGCAACGATCGGTGCTAGACTGTTACGATATGTTATTGATACCTATTCTTACACTATGCCTATTAATGATTGTGCTACATATCTATGGTGTGATAGTAAAGTAGCCTTGTGTTGGATTGAGTCAAAGAAAGTTCATACCCAACAGTACATATACAATCGAGTAAAGGAAATTCGAGAGTGTTTACCCGAAGGTAATTTTATGTATTTACCTTCTGCAGAAAATCCTACGGATTGTTTATCTAGAGGTACTTCTGCAGTCAAACTGCTTACTTCCGAATTATGGATTAATGGTCCGTCATGGTTACCTAAGGGTGATTGGCCAAATCAAAATGTACCTATATCTGTATCAGAACAAGATAATAATTATTGCAGTGTAAACGTTATTAATAAAGTTGATATTAATGTTACACCCAATGAAATACCAGTAACCACTTCTGTTATTGATGTGACTCGTTTTAGTGATTTTAATAAACTTGTTATTGTTACGTCACTAGTGTTTAGATTTGTACATAAATTGAAATCGAAAGTATCTGAACGGAAATATAGATTAGTAGAGATAATATTACTCGTATAAAATTGCCGTTCATCCGGGTGTGTGAGTTTAATGAGGCTGAGATGTGGCTAATTAAACAAGCACAACGTGAGAGTCATCCTGACGTGTGGGAATATTTGGATGATCCAAAGGGACGTCGAGTGCCTTCTATTGTTAAACAATTACAGCTGGCAATGGTAGACGGCATAATCCGCAGTATCGGCAGGATACAGAATGCAGATTTACCATGGGAAACAAGATATCCAATATTTCTTCCATCCCGCCATTATCTGACTAATCTCATCATTTTGCATGCTCATAGTGAATTAGTAAAGCATGCAGGTATAGGAGATACTGTACTTTGTCTCAGGCAAAAGTGGTGGATACCTTCTATTAGACAACGAGTAAAGTCTATACGGCGACAATGTAAGGTCTGTCGTAAAATACAAGGCCCACATTATCCAGTACCTCCACCTCCCCCTTTACCGAGTATTCGTGTTAAAGAACGTCGACCCTTTAATTGCACTGGTGTCGATTACACTGGTGCTGTGTCGGTAAGAAACAATGCTGAGAAAATAAAGGTATACATTGCTCTATTTACATGTAGCGCAAGTCGTGCAGTGCACCTGGAGATTGTAAGTGATAATACCCCAGATACCTTCTTAATGGCACTAAGGCGATTCGTTGGGCGCCGAGGATGTCCCTCATTAATAATGAGTGGTAATGCATCCACCTTTACAGCTGCTAATGGTTGTCTACGAATAGCTAGAGACAATTTTAAAGTTAGTAAATTCTTATTGACGAACTTTATTTCATGGGAGTTTATTCCCGCGTCTTCTCCTTGGATGGGCGGTATATGGGAACGCCTTATAGGGTTGATGAAGACATTATTGAAGAAGGTATTGGGTTGTGCATTAGTGTCCTTGGAAGAGTTACATACTTTTGTTGTAGAAACCGAAACGGTGATGAATGACAGACCGTTAACTTACGTATATGGTAACAATGACGACCCTCATCCCTTGACTCCGGGTCCAGGCACCACAAAATGTACAAACTATCAACCGACTCTATGATAGTGTACCAATGGTATAGATGTATCTCAGTATCTGCAGCTGCAGTATCCCACTGTCAGACAATAGTAGAAGAAGTAGCAGTGATATATAAAACGATACATCCTTCTGTCAGTTTAATAATCAGATTGTCAATAACAATATATACCGGTAGCAATACCTCGCAAAGATACTGTAACACATAAATCGTGTACAGTACTGTATATTTGCGACAAGCGTGTTGGTGAGAACATTTCGACCAAATTTGTTCGCAAGTACCTCAGGAACATTAATCCTAACGACCTTAATTCCTATAACTTGATCAACTTTATCCGTCAAGATCCGGAATATGGTGACTTGTTCATCAACTCGCATCCAGAACTACAGGAAGTTCATAGATGACCCTATGAATATAGAGCCCGAGAACGCGAGTTAGAAAGAACTATTAAACCGAGGAAATTTCTCACTACTCACGGTCCACCTACCGCTCTCGTGCAAACGACCCGTCAGGGACCAGTAAGAGCTGCTGTCCTGAAACGCCCACTAAAGGTTGTTCAAACCTCGTTCCACTGAGGTTGATATCGATCAACCGGGTACCTCGACCAACGGATACACCGACCGTAACCCTAAACCTTCCGATGCAATTGTATTGCACCCCTCACCCAGGAGTTATAGCCCTCCTAGTAAAGTGGCTCGCCCCAAAGAGAAAAAGACTCTTGCTAGCCTCAAAAAACTTCGTAAACGCCGTTCACGTAAGAAGGACTAATAGTTTAGAGTATTTTTGTATTTTAGAAACTGTGATTTTTATATTTTTATAGAGTTAAATCCCATTTTCTGGGAGCGGTGTAAAAGCTTTTGCGGACATAACAAGTCATTTTTCCCGCAATGCGCAGTGTAGGGGCTTTTGCGGACATAACAAGTCATTTTTCCCTCAATGCGCAGAATACTCTAAAATAGCCCTAAATTTATCCAACTACGTGATGGTAAGGAATCAGAGCCCAGATGACGAAATCTATCAGCTGATTCTTTGTGGACGTGGAATCTCTTTGTTCGTCCAACCAATCAGAGCGATTTCCCCTTATGTCTGACAGAGGCCTATGGAAACCCGCGCAATGCATTACGGTCTTTGTTTACTATTTTTCTGAGCACCAGAACCGGCACGGAATCTTCTGTACTTCTGTGTAGAAGTTTCAGACTTTGGCCTAAACATCAGATGGCTTGGATTATAAGAACGTAAATCTAATATCCCATTGAACACTACATTGAACACTTAACTCCTGAAACATTACCTGACTGCTTGACTTTCATAACTGCATAAGTAACACATATGCTGACTGTTCACCGCATTATTTTACTTCTGTTATTAATTGTTGTTATATTGATGGATATTGTTGTTATATTTGGAGAATACCGATAAATAATCATAAAACCCCCAATCTTCTTGATTACTGAAGGTAAGAGGAACAGGTTTATCGGTAGCAGCTGCGACTTACATTATAGTGGTTTTTGTGTGAATTAAATGCTATTTCATAATCCCTACAATTGTCAGTTGCGATCTTCCTTATATATGATCAAATTCAGTGACGGTCGGCAGATTAGTGCGCAGTAGTGTGAAGTAGTGTGAGGTCGTGTGAAGTAGTGTGAAAGATATTAAAGCATCTCCTAAAGAATGCGCTATTTACGAAACTCTGTGGCCTTCTAGGTGGGATAAATATTTCTCCATTTGACGCAATACCGCCGCGGCCGCTATGAGGGAGGTGAATACCGCGGCCGCTCCTAAAGCCGCAGGCCATCGCTAACTATATAGGTTAACTTGGGATTCTGGTTAACTCCGCTATCTTTTATCTTAACATATATAATTAAAATTACGAATTTTAAGGGTCGAAAAATATCGCGTTATTTTGGCCCTTTTTTTCAATTTTTTTGGGGCCAAAAATAACCCCTTCTCAAAAGATTAAGAAAAAAATTACGGCAAAGAATATACCAATTTTATTGAAATTGGACCACCATAACCGAAGTTAGAGCGATTTTAGTGAAAAAATAAAAATATTTTTTTTTGCAAAAAAATTAAGAATGGTCAATATTGGATTTCGAACCCGCGAACTTAAGTTTCATTAACGTGATTGATAACCACTAGACTATGTGACCAAGAGAATTTGAAATTTTCGAGTGACTATTTTTAAACATAAATAACTTCGGTTCTACAGGGCCGTTTAATCTGAAACTTTTTTCATTGGATAGAGGATAGATTGTAGTGTGTGAAATAGGATACAACTTGGGAAAAGATGCATGTGCACTTAGTGCAAAATGCACTTAAATAGTGAACATTTTTTCGATATTTCAAACCCTATTATTTCCAGTTCTATTCATCGTAGAATGTTATTTTTTGGATTAAAATGTAGTTTGGAATGATTTCTAACTATAATCGTAACATTTGTTTAACTTTTTATGTCTATAAAGTGACTTAAAAATGTCCATGAATATGGTCCAAAATCGCAAATCCAGATTTATTAAATTTGATTTTTGACACTTTTAGCGACTGACACTTGATCATACACCATCGAAGATCGGTAGAGGATAAACATAAGTTTGTTAAATAAGAGCCACCATTACGATCTGCTAAAGTGCATTTGTACAAATAAGTGTGCAAAAGTGCAAATTTTTTAATAAGGTCAAATTATATAGTATTGGGTTCTTTTCTTTGCAGATACTTTATTTTCATATTAATATGTTGTTTGAACCTTACTGAGCGCATTAGGGGATATGCGTACAAATAACCGGCCCTTATGAGGCTTCGATTGGGTAAATTAATAAAACATAAGGTTGTATAGTATAATATTCTAAAAACCAGTGTGATATTAAATGCACTTTAAATAATAAATAGAGATCAAATAACAATTGGACCACACAATTAAAAACTCGCACAATTTTGTACTTATTATATCGCTTCAAATTAATTTAACAGTGGATATTTGGGGGAAGGGGGAAGTTACAGTGTGCATTCGGGGGAAGTTTGGTGAACTGCATTTATGCAGTGAATCCAAACTTCCCCCTTTGATATATCATATACTTAAGACATGCTAGGGTGACGGGGAAATATTTGTTACTGTCACACTTTGCTTCCATTTATCCTATCCTTTATTATTACCCCAGTCAGATAAGAGATAATAAATAGTAAAAACTAAACTAAACTGTCTTTCATGCAAACAAATTTCTAACTAAAGACGGGTGAATGACCATGACCATGGAAATAATTTTAAATATAATCGTATATCAACTATTTGGGGAGGCTTCCAAGTTAAACCCGAAAACAATTATTTTGTTACATATATAGTAAATAACGTTGTATGTTCTTCTTCCTCTCATAATAAAATATAAATGAAATATCTCAGATAGCTATGCCCTGTAACATTTTACAACCAAAATATTTAAGTGTGAAAAGTGTAGGCCTACCACACTCCGCCCAAACAACCGCAAACGCATAGCCAACAAATTTAACAAAAGGTTACATACATGTTGGGTTCATGACGAGATGAGTGAAAATTGATCGCGTAATATAAAGTAAAAAATTAAGAGACGGGCTGGCTCTCCTCCACTTTCTTACCCAATGGATATGTTGTTGTAATAATCTAATATTGGGGCGGCTTTCTCTCGTTGTGATTAGTATAAGTCATAACTCTGTTTTTATACTTAAAGCGCCACGTCCTAAAGGAACTGTTAATATTTCCCCGAAAGTAAATATATTTGTCAGAGATTATATAGTAACGATCAATCGAATAATACAGTAGGTCTACATTGCAATAACTCTCAAGGCACCCGAATCCAGTCTTCCAGAATTGTGGGTGAATGATCGCGCATAGACTGGCTTCGGCTAATGTTACTTCATGTGCACTAAATAATTGATATAGGCTAAAGTCGATTTATAAACAAGAGGACAACTAAAATTGGCAGGTTAAACTGATAAAGGTCTAAAAGCGCGAACAAACTATGTAGGCCTACAGTACAGTATACAGGACATGGGAACTATGTTGGCCTACAGTACAGTATACAGTAGCTTTTATATGTAATACCGGTGGGTACCTTCATCATCGGCACACACATCACATGTCGTTTGGCAGGCAGCTTCCATGAACTCTGGATTACTTTCAATTTCCCCTGCGACAGCCCACCCGGGGCAGCTATCAGATATATCCGTCCATTCAAAACAGTCTGGGAAACAACAAAACAATTATATTAATATCGAATGGAAGAATCTTTAAGGCTCATAAAGCCACCACGGTGGAATGCATGTTCACCACCATGCACCATTGGTGGTGATCTTTCACAGTAAACACTTCTACAGCGTTTCCCAAGTTAACCTTGGTCCCCACCAGCGTTAAGCTACTGTAGGTTGCTAAAAACCAGCGTTAAGCTACTGTAGGTTGCAGCGTTAAGCTACTGTATGTTGCAGCGTTCAAAGCTTTTGTATTTAAATTGAATAGTTTTCGCAGCTTACCATGATTGCATCCAAAGCAACTGTCCCAGCAGTCCGCAAACATAAACTCTTGGTTCGACTCGCATTCCCCCATCCCACTCCAAAACTCACAAAACATATTCTCATCTACTCCATAATCGCACGTGTCAAGATTTGAACCTAAAATATACAGGTAGTATAAATAAAAATAATGAACAATCCCTCAATTAGGCCTACCTCATAATCTTATCACTTTTTATTGCATACTGTAGGCCTATTCATGCTCAATTCATTATAAAGAATAAAATTATGTTAATAGTTAATATGTAGTAATAAGTTAATATGTATAATAATAATTAATGTCTTACTTGGAGTTGTTGTGTCAATTAGTATCCAAGGTGTAGTGCTTGACTCAGGTGGCACTGTACCAGGTGGTTGTTGTGTTGTTGTGTCATATATGATTCGAGGTGTAGTGCTTGACTCAGGTGGCACTGTTCCAGGTTCTTGTGGTGTTGTTGTGTCATATATGATTCGAGGTGTAGTGATTGACTCAGGTGGCACTGTACCAGGTGCTTTTTGTGTTGTTGTGTCATATATGATTCGAGGTGTACTGCTTGACTCAGGTGGCACTGTACCAGGTGCTTGTTGTGTTGTTGTGTCATATATGATTCGAGGTGTAGTGCTTGACTCAGGTGGCACTGTACCAGGTTGTTGTGGTGTTGTTGTGTCATATATGATTCGAGGTGTAGTGCTTGGCTCAGGTGGCCATGTACCAGGTGTTTGAGTTTGTGTTGCTGGTGTTGGGTCAATTATGATCCGAGGTGTAGTGCTTGACTCAGGTGGCACTGTACCAGGTTCTTGTGGTGTTGTTGTGTCATATATGATTCGAGGTGTAGTGCTTGACTCAGGTGGCACTGTACCAGGTTGTTGTGGTGTTGTTGTGTCATATATGATTCGAGGTGTAGTGCTTGGCTCCGGTGGCCATGTACCAGGTGTTTGTGTTGCTGGCGTTGGGTCAAGTATGATCCGAGGTGTAGTGCTTGACTCAGGTGGCACTGTACCAGGTTGTTGTGGTGTTGTTGTGTCATATATGATTCGAGGTGTAGTGGTTGGCTCCGGTGGCCATGTACCAGGTGATTGTGTTCCAGGTCCTCCAATTGTACCTATTTAAGTCAAAATAAATTAGATGGCATATTAATGTTAATGATTTTATAAAAATTATTGAATTATCGCAAGGTACGGCATAAATGGACCGCGGTTGCTATAGTAATTAATAAAGTGACGTAATTAAACTTACTTGATTCCGATGTGACAAAATATGCGATTATAACTAATAGGATCTTCATTTTGCTGCCACGTTTCATTTTCTATTTCCTAAAAGTAGAATATGAATAAAAGTTGATTCAGTTCACCATCTTATAATATATTTTATTGATTAAATTCAAGTTCAATAATGTAAAATCAATCCAGAATAGGTTATTACATAAATTTCACTTTGCATGGTGATAATGAAATGAGTTTACTTGTGAGTGATAAAATAATAACTGGTCTTCGCAACGAAGCGCAGCAAATTACTGCCTTTCATTCCACAATTATATTGTGTGCCGCTTGGTGGCGCTACATATTTATAGCATGGTCTAAGAAACGACTTCTTAAGTTATTAATAAACGGCACTGTTTCGGGTGTTGCGTTGTGGCCAATTTATTATATATTCAATACATTTACATTTACTAAGTTACAAAGTGCCGACCGACAAGGACTGTAATTTAAATGTCCCCTTTCTCACAATACCCGCTTCCACACCATTGTGCCTCTCTCTCCCTTCTCACAATACCCGCTTCCACACCATTGTGCCTCTCTCCCCCTTCTCACAATACCCGCTTCCACACCATTGTGCCTCTCTCTCCCTTCTTACAATACCCGCTTCCACACCATTGTGCCTCTCTCCCCCTTCTCACAATACCCGCTTCCACACCATTGTGCCTCTCTTCCCCTTCTCACAATACCCGCTTCCACACCATTGTGCCTCTCTCCCCCTTCTCACAATACCCGCTTCCACACCATTGTTCCTCCCCCCCTTCTCACAATAACCGCTTCCACACCATTGTGCCTCTCTCCCCCTTCTCACAATACCCGCTTCCACACCATTGTTCATCTCCCCCCCTTCTCACAATAACCGCTTCCACAACATTGTGCCTCTCTCCCCCTTCTCACAATACCCGCTTCCACACCATTGTTCCTCCCCCCCTTCTCACAATAACCGCTTCCACACCATTGTGCCTCTCTCCCCCTTCTCACAATACCCGCTTCCACACCATTGTGCCTCTCTCCCCCTTCTCACAATACCCGCTTCCACACCATTGTGCCTCTCTCCCCCTTCTCACAATACCCGCTTCCACACCATTGTTCATCTCCCCCCCTTCTCACAATAACCGCTTCCACACCATTGTGCCTCTCTCCCCCTTCTCACAATACCCGCTTCCACACCATTGTGCCTCTCTCCCCCTTCTCACAATACCCGCTTCCACACCATTGTGCCTCTCTCCCCCTTCTCACAATACCCGCTTCCACACCATTGTGCATCTCTCCCCCTTCTCACAATAACCGCTTCCACAACATTGTGCCTCTCTCCCCCTTCTCACAATACCCGCTTCCACACCATTGTGCCTCTCTCTCCCTTCTCACAATACCCGCTTCCACACCATTGTGCCTCTCTCTCCCTTCTCACAATACCCGCTTCCACACCATTGTGCCTCTCTTCCCCTTCTCACAATACCCGCTTCCACACCATTGTGCCTCTCTCTCCCCTTCTCACAATACCCGCTTCCACACCATTGTGCCTCTCTCCCCTTCTCACAATACCCGCTTCCACACCATTGTGCCTCTCTCCCCCTTCTCACAATACCCGCTTCCACACCATTGTGCCTCTCTCCCCCTTCTCACAATACCCGCTTCCACACCATTGTGCCTCTCTCCCCCTTCTCACAATAACCGCTTCCACACCATTGTGCCTCTCTTCCCCTTCTCACAATACCCGCTTCCACACCATTGTTCCTCCCCCCCTTCTCACAATACCCGCTTCCACGCCATTGTGCCTCTCTCCCCCTTCTCACAATACCCGCTTCCACACCATTGTGCCTCTCTCCCCCTTCTCACAATACCCGCTTCCACACCATTGTTCCTCCCCCCCTTCTCACAATACCCGCTTCCACACCATTGTGCCTCTCTTCCCCTTCTCACAATACCCGCTTCCTCACCATTGTGCCTCTCTTCCCCTTCTCACAATACCCGCTTCCACGCCATTGTGCCTCTCTCCCCCTTCTCACAATACCCGCTTCCACACCATTGTGCCTCTCTTCCCCTTCTCACAATACCCGCTTCCACACCATTGTGCCTCTCTCTCCCTTCTTACAATACCCGCTTCCACACCATTGTGCCTCTCCCCCCCTTCTCACAATAACCGCTTCCACAACATTGTGCCTCTCTCCCCCTTCTCACAATACCCGCTTCCACACCATTGTGCCTCTCTCCCCCTTCTCACAATACCCGCTTCCACACCATTGAGCCTCTCTCTCCCTTCTTACAATACCCGCTTCCACACCATTGTGCCTCTCTCTCCCTTCTCACAATACCCGCTTCCACACCATTGTGCCTCTCTCTCCCTTCTCACAATACCCGCTTCCACACCATTGTGCCTCTCTCTCCCTTCTTACAATACCCGCTTCCACACCATTGTGCCTCTCTCTCCCTTCTCACAATACCCGCTTCCACACCATTGTGCCTCTCTCTCCCTTCTCACAATACCCGCTTCCACACCATTGTGCCTCTCTCTCCCTTCTTACAATACCCGCTTCCACACCATTGTGCCTCTCTCTCCCTTCTTACAATACCCGCTTCCACACCATTGTGCCTCTCTCTCCCTTCTCACAATACCCGCTTCCACACCATTGTGCCTCTCTCTCCCTTCTCACAATACCCGCTTCCACACCATTGTGCCTCTCTCTCCCTTCTTACAATACCCGCTTCCACACCATTGTGCCTCTCTCTCCCTTCTTACAATACCCGCTTCCACACCATTGTGCCTCTCTCTCCCTTCTCACAATACCCGCTTCCACACCATTGTGCCTCTCTCTCCCTTCTCACAATACCCGCTTCCACACCATTGTGCCTCTCTCTCCCTTCTCACAATACCCGCTTCCACACCATTGTGCCTCTCTCTCCCTTCTTACAATACCCGCTTCCACACCATTGTGCCTCTCTCCCCCTTCTCACAATACCCGCTTCCACACCATTGTGCCTCTCTCCCCCTTCTCACAATACCCGCTTCCACACCATTGTGCCTCTCTCCCCCTTCTCACAATACCCTCTTCCACACCATTGTGCCTCTCTCCCACTTCTCACAATACCCGCTTCCACACCATTGTGCCTCTCTCCCACTTCTCACAATACCCTCTTCCACACCATTGTGCCTCTCTCCCACTTCTCACAATACCCGCTTCCACACCATTGTGCCTCTCTCCCCCTTCTCACAATACCCGCTTCCACACCATTGTGCCTCTCTCCCCCTTCTCACAATACCCGCTTCCACACCATTGTGCCTCTCTTCCCCTTCTCACAATACCCGCTTCCACACCATTGTGCCTCTCTCCCACTTCTCACAATACCCTCTTCCACACCATTGTGCCTCTCTCCCACTTCTCACAATACCCGCTTCCACACCATTGTGCCTCTCTCCCCCTTCTCACAATACCCGCTTCCACACCATTGTGCCTCTCTCCCCCTTCTCACAATACCCGCTTCCACACCATTGTGTCTCTCTCTCCCTTCTTACAATACCCGCTTCCACACCATTGTGCCTCTCTCTCCCTTCTCACAATACCCGCTTCCACACCATTGTGCCTCTCTCTCCCTTCTCACAATACCCGCTTCCACACCATTGTGCCTCTCTCTCCCTTCTTACAATACCCGCTTCCACACCATTGTGCCTCTCTCTCCCTTCTTACAATACCCGCTTCCACACCATTGTGCCTCTCTCTCCCTTCTCACAATACCCGCTTCCACACCATTGTGCCTCTCTCTCCCTTCTCACAATACCCGCTTCCACACCATTGTGCCTCTCTCTCCCTTCTCACAATACCCGCTTCCACACCATTGTGCCTCTCTCTCCCTTCTCACAATACCCGCTTCCACACCATTGTGCCTCTCTCTCCCTTCTCACAATAACCGCTTCCACACCCTTGTGCCTCTCTCTCCCTTCTTACAATACCCGCTTCCACACCATTGTGCCTCTCTCCCCCTTCTCACAATACCCTCTTCCACACCATTGTGCCTCTCTCCCACTTCTCACAATACCCGCTTCCACACCATTGTGCCTCTCTCCCACTTCTCACAATACCCTCTTCCACACCATTGTGCCTCTCTCCCACTTCTCACAATACCCGCTTCCACACCATTGTGCCTCTCTCCCCCTTCTCACAATACCCGCTTCCACACCATTGTGCCTCTCTCCCCCTTCTCACAATACCCGCTTCCACACCATTGTGCCTCTCTCTCCCTTCTTACAATACCCGCTTCCACACCATTGTGCCTCTCTCTCCCTTCTCACAATAACCGCTTCCACACCATTGTGCCTCTCTCCCCCTTCTCACAATACCCGCTTCCACACCATTGTGCCTCTCTCCCCCTTCTCACAATACCCGCTTCCACACCATTGTGCCTCTCTCTCCCTTCTTACAATACCCGCTTCCACACCATTGTGCCTCTCTCTCCCTTCTTACAATACCCGCTTCCACACCATTGTGCCTCTCTCTCCCTTCTCACAATACCCGCTTCCACACCATTGTGCCTCTCTCTCCCTTCTTACAATACCCGCTTCCACACCATTGTGCCTCTCTCTCCCTTCTTACAATACCCGCTTCCACACCATTGTGCCTCTCTCTCCCTTCTCACAATACCCGCTTCCACACCATTGTGCCTCTCTCTCCCTTCTCACAATACCCGCTTCCACACCATTGTGCCTCTCTCTCCCTTCTTACAATACCCGCTTCCACACCATTGTGCCTCTCTCTCCCTTCTCACAATACCCGCTTCCACACCATTGTGCCTCTCTCACCCTTCTCACAATACCCGCTTCCACACCATTGTGCCTCTCTCTCCCTTCTCACAATACCCGCTTCCATACCATTGTGCCTCTCTCTCCCTTCTCACAATACCCGCTTCCACACCATTGCGCCTCTTCTCCCTTCTCACAATACCCGCTTCCACACCATTGTGCCTCTCTCCCCCTTCTCACAATACCCGCTTCCACACCATTGTGCCTCTCTCTCCCTTCTCACAAATACCCACTTCCACACCATTGTGCCTCTCTCCCACTTCTCACAATACCCGCTTCCACACCACTGTGCCTCTCTCTCCCTTCTCACAATACCCGCTTCCACACCATTGTGCATCTCTCTCCCTTCTCACAAATACCCGCTTCCACACCATTGTGCCTCTCTCTCCATTCTCACAAATACCCGCTTCCACACCATTGTGCCTCTCTCCCCCTTCTCATGCATTGTGAAGATTTGTTTTATTTATTACGATTAGAATACAAACTAACTATTTAATTGTCTTTGGCTATAACGTTTAGAGTACGAAGTTCAGATAATGTTTGCAGGTGCTTCACCAACCGATGGTTTCCTTTACCAATGCAAACACACTGGACAAAATTTACCAATTACCAAGAGGAGTTAATTACAACTGTTAATCTACAACTGTTAAACTACAACTGTTAAACTACAACTGTTAAGCTACAACTATGTTAAACTACAACTGTTAAACTACAACTATGTTAAACTACAACTGTTAAACTACAACTGTTACACTACAACTGTTACACTACAACTGTTAAACTACAACTGTAAATTACAACTGTTACACTACAACTGTTACACTACAACTGTTAAACTACAACTATGTTAAACTACAACTGTTAAACTACAACTATGTTAAACTACAACTGTTAAACTACAACTATGTTAAACTACAACTGTTAAACTACAACTGTTACACTGCAACTGTTACACTACAACTGTTAAACTACAACTGTTACACTACAACTGTTACATTACAACTGTTAAACTACAACTGTTACACTACAACTGTTACACTACAACTATTACACTACAACTGTTAAACTACAACTGTTAAACTATACAACTGTTAAACTACAACTGTTAAACTATACAACTGTTAAACTACAACTGTTAAACTATACAACTGTTAAACTACAACTGTTAAACTACTATTGTTAAACCATACAACTGTTAAACTACAACTGTCAAACTACAACTGTTACACTACAACTGTTAAACTACAACTGTTACACTACAACTGTTAAACTACAACTGTTAAACAAAAACTGTTGCACTACAACTGTTAAACTACAACTGTTACACTACAACTGTTAAACTACAACTGTTACACTACAACTGTTACACTACAACTGTTACACTACAACTCTTACACTACAACTGTTACACTACAACTGTTACACTACAACTGTTACACTATAACTGTTAAACTACAACTATGTTAAACTACAACTGTTAAACTACAACTGTTAAACTACAACTGTTACACTACAACTGTTACACTACAACTGTTAAACTACAACAGTTAAACTACAACTGTTAAACTACAACTGTTAAACTACAACTGTTAAACTACAACTGTTACACTACAACTGTTACACTGCAACTGTTACACTACAACTGTTACACTACAATTGTTAAACTACAACTGTTACACTACAACTGTTAAACTACAACTATGTTAAACTACAACTGTTAAACTACAACTGTTAAACTACAACTGTTAAACTACAACTGTTAAACTACAACCGTTAAACTACAACTGTTAAACTACAACTGTTACACTACAACTGTTACACTACAACTGTTACACTACAACTGTTAAACTACAACTGTTACACTACAACTGTTACACTACAACTATGTTAAACTACAACTGTTAAACTACAACTGTTAAACTACAACTGTTACACTACAACTGTTACACTGCAACTGTTACACAACAACTGTTACACTACAACTGTTACACTACAACTGTTACACTACAACTGTTAAACTACAACTATGTTAAACTACAACTGTTAAACTACAACTGTTAATCTACAACTGTTACACTACAACTGTGTTTAACAACTATGGTTATTTAAACTCATATTATATTATGTGTCGGTTTACTCTAGAATAATCATGACCTGCTATAGATCCCTATGGCAGGTCACGGCATAGTGTTGTACAGTAGTTCATACAAGTACCGCGGTGGGATCCGCCCGACGTACTCGACTCCCAGGTTCTCCAAACCTCACGTTTCCATCGCTTCATCTTCATGATCCCAGTAAGTACTGTAGATTGGTAGACCTTCGAGGTAATGAATTATTAAAAATTTTTATTTAAAATTTCGAGTTATTATTATTACTTATTTTTTATTTATTTATTTTATTAGTGCGCAATATTATTTGAGGAATTTATTTCTTGGGGCTAGCCACGAAGTCAGTGGATGTAGATTATTACTGGACAAATCGGCATGTTCGCAAACCATAATCAAAATTTTAGAATTTTAAGACTAGACAATCATATTTGAACTGAATAGAGTATGGTAAGGTTCACGGACTTGGTATTTGCGAAGGCTCTACAAATGCGTGCCATACGACAAACGATGAGTTGTATTTACCGTCATCTGTCCATAACAAGCTGCTCTATTCTTCCTGACCTTTCTTTTGTTTTTTCAGAACGAATTTTGTGGAGTTTTAGGGTCATTGATTGGGCTACTAGTGGTTAATGCAGTTAATGGTTAGAAAGCCCAAATAGTTTGCACTTTTCAGTTTGAAACCAATAAGTTCAACTTAATTATAGAGTAGGCCTACTTCAGCAGCAGGCTACCTAACCGTTCTGGACTATAACGAAGTTTTGTTTAATTATGGAAACTTTTTAATCATTAATGACTGAAGAATTGAACACTGTAATATTTAGAATATGGTACCTCTCTATTTATATTAATTCATAGATAATTAAACCTACCATTAAGATGGCATTATCTAAGTGCGTTGGACCTAGAAAAATTCTGACCATCTTGGCATTCAAATTCAACATCTGCTTCCGACTTTTAATCGCATTGGCAAGAAGAGATTACCCACGAATAAGTAATAATATTATTATACGTAGCTAATGATGGATGCGTTTCTATCGTTTCATTTTGAGTAAATTTGAATTAGTTGAGTTCAATTCGCAGAAACCAACCCGCCTCGTGGAAAATGCTGACAATGGCAACTACCCCCATGACCGGTCTTTATTTTTTTTACTATTAGTTTTTTTAATGGCAACCATGGGTCAATAGTTACTGATTCTGGGGGCAGTGACAGCCCTGGGCCTCGAGGAGGTATTTTATTTTTTTTACTATTTATTTTTTTAATGGCAGCACTATTATCTGATTATGGGGTGATGGCAGCCCTGGGCCACGTGGGTATATGGTGGCCCATATGGCTGCCACTATAAAACTCTTGATAAAATATTTAAATAATAAATAAGTCGAAAAAATATCTTAAAAAAAATCTCAGTAAATAATATATTGAAAAAAAAGGTAAAAAAATACTCAGGAAAAAATTTCCATAAAAAAGAAATACTGTTAAAGAAACAACACCACCACCAACAGCACTCCTGCAAGAGTGACGTTACATAATTTCATGAGGAGGCTCATGCCCGAATCTACCTACGTGTATACGCGATTTGGCTGCGTCCAAATCGCTGATCCGGACCTTTTTAATTACGTGTAAATATACGGAAACCGATAGTTTGATGGATGGTGCAACCTGGCCACGTTTTTGCAGCCATCTAGTTGTGATTAGTATAATTCATAACTCTGTTTTTATACTTAAAGCGCCACGTCCTAAAGGAACTGTTAATATTTCCCCGAAAGTAAATATATTTGTCAGAGATTATATATTAACGATCAATCGAATAATACAGTAGGTCTGCACCGCAATAACTTTCAAGGCATCCGAATCCAGTCTCCCTTAACCCTATTAAACCCGGGGGGGGGGGGGGGGGGGGGTCAATATGACCCTCCCCCCCGTGGTTTTTTTATTATAATTCTGAAACAAACGCAGTTGGGAATCTGAAATTTTATTAATTTTCCTAAAAATCTATTGTCTTCCTAGTAGTGAAAACCGTTTTCAAAAATATTGGGTACTTTTCGAATTATAGCACCATTTTTAAACCCTACTTTTGGCACTTTTTTTGAGACGTTTTTTGAAAATTACATTTCATTAAATATGAATTGTAACATCTCTACTTTTTATTTACACCGGTTTTTTGGTGTTAGAAATTGGATGGAATTCATATAAATTGATTTAGAAATTTCAAACTTGTTTTTTTCGGTGGGTGCCAAATTTTGAAATAAGTCAATTTTGTAAATTGATTGTTTGAAACTTGTTTTTTACGCAATTGGGGTTTTTTGGGGTTCTGGATTCGATGAAATATATACGAGTTGCACCAAGCGTATCAAACTTGTATTTTTCGGTGCTGTGTGCAAATTTTGGTGCTAGCATGAAATTTTGAATATCCATTCAATAGATAAAATTGCTTGTGACAATATATTTCTTGCGTTTTAGAGGTTTATGGCTGTTCTGAATTCAATGGAAATATAATTATCGAATTAAACATCTCAAACTTGTATTTTTCGGATGTGGGTGCAAAATGTGGTGCTAGCACCAAATTTTGAAAACCATCAAATATATCAATTGATTGTGTCACCTTGTTTCTTGCGTTATACGGGTTTGTGATGGTTCTGAATTTAATGGAATCAGTAAAAATTTCATAAGAGTTCTCAAACTTGTATTTTTCGCCGGTGGGTGAAAATTGTTGTGCCAGCACCAAATTTTGGAAAATATGCAAATTGATAAGTAGATAGTATCACCTTGTTTCTTGCGTTATACGGGTTTATGAGGGTCATGAATCCGATGGAAACTATAAAAACAGCACTGGACATCGCAAACTTGTACTTTTTGGTGATGGGTACGAAATTTGGTGCTAGCACCAAAATTTGCCAAATTACGCAAAAAAATACAAGTAGCAATGATCTGGCATATTAGAAATGTATTCCATTAGAATCAGCGCCCTCGAAAACCTGAAAATGTGAATTTATAGCATCGTATAAGTGAATTAAAAAATTTGTGTTCTAACTGAAAAGTGCTGGTTACTTGTTTTTTTCCTACGCAGAGAGGACTAAACAGCCATTTATAGTAATCATATCATTTTTAAATATTTTCCAATGTATTTTGCACCCCAGAAAACCTGTATTGAAAAATAATTAGCCGAAAATGTAACTTTCAAATTTTGTGTAAATTGTGCACTACTTGTAATTTTGGTGCTGCAATATAACCACCCCAGTACATTTTTTCGAAAATTTTTTTTTTCGGTCGGATCCAGACAAGTGATACCTACGTACAAACAAAAAATCAGACGTTTTCGTAAATATTTGTAGATTTTAGAAGGGGGGGGGGGGGGGGGTCAATATGACCCCCCCCCCCCCCCCCCCCGGTATTTGTACAACATTTTATAGCCCGGTACTAATAGGGTTAACTGTGGGTGAATGATCGCGCACAGACTGGCTTCGGCGGATTTAACTTCAGTACATTAAATAATTGATCTAGGCTAAAGTCGATTTATAAACAAGAGGACAACTAAAATTGGCAGGTTAAACTGCTAAAGGTCTAAAAGCGCGAACAACATTGTATATTGACTAATGTTAATTAAGCGAGCTAATTACGCTTAGTCAATATACAATGTTCCACCACTCAATATAATATTACCTTACAAGCAGTACCACACTGACAGACTGACAACCAGCCTAGAAAGCTAGGCCTACCACATACAGCAATAGCAGTGAGCAGTACCGGTTGTAAAAGCTTTTGCGGACATAACAAGTCATTTTTACGCAATGCGCAAAATACTCTAAAATAGCCCTAAAATTATCCAACTACGCGACGGGAAGGAAATAAGGAATTAGAACCCAGATGACGAAATATGTCAGCTGATTCTCTGTGTACGTGGAAGTTCTTTGTTCTGTCGTATTCAGCCAATCAGAGCAATTTTCACTTTATGGCTAACAGAAACCTATGGAAACTCGCGCAATGCATTACGGTCTTTGTTTACTATTTTCTGAGCATCAGAACCAACTCAGAATTTCTGTGCTTCTGTGCGGAAGTTTCAGACTTTGGCCTAGGAACATCAGATGGCCTTGGTTATAAGAACGTAAATCTATTACTGTATTAACCTACCTTATTTCTGTGGAGTAGATGGTGTTCCCCCTGAGGTCTTTAAAATACCTGAGTGTTTAAAGCTCATCTATCCGTCAGTATAGAATATAAATCTCAGAAAATTTACTACAGAATTGTTTGTCGTAGTAAAGTAGCGAGATCGGCAATGAAAATAATAAATAATGTTGGCGATAAACAGTTCCCTTGCACGCTTGCAGCCTTATAGTTGCCTACTCCCTACATACTGAACTGACATATATACTAGGCCTATATATATATATTCAGATATTGTATTTACATTACATGTACCGGTATCTTATTTCTGTATTTACCTCGACTGGGGGTGTACATTCTACCGGTAATATTCGTTAATAGCTTATCGTTGCATGATTTTGTTAATCTACCTGTATTGCTATATATTTGTAGTACGTTAGGCCTATCATATTCAATTTGCGGGTTAATGTTGAATTAATAAACATTATTCAGTATTCCGTTTGTCATATTTGCAAATTTTTCTGTTAAATGCTGAAATGAATATATGAAGAAACTAAAGTAACTGAAGTACAGGGCAATTTAACTATGATGCCAAACAATGTCCCCACTTGTTGGGAGGTTTGGAATGTTTGACCTCTGTCGACAGACTCGATCATAGCGTTTCGAAATATGATTAAAATCCATCCAATCCAAACTGTGACTGAAAGAAAGCCCATTAAATTCTGGACAAAATACTGAAATAGGAACTCTCATTTAACAAATGAGTACCGGTAAACAGATAGGAAGATATCAGCGAATACTGGAATAAGACAACGATATGCCAAACCTCCTAACCTCTGTTGTTTCAACTTTCCGATCGTTTTTGTGTTTTATAGTTTCAGATCTGGCTTCCTAGGTACAAATGTAGGTCTGTAGGTAGGAAGATCGCTCCTTATTGTTGGTAACTTGATTTCAGGATTTTCGTTGATTAATTATGATAATGAACAGTATTATTCCATTGAGAAGGTTTCATCGTTCTTACAGACGTCGCTTCTCTTCATTTCAACCTCGATCGAAGATTATTATATGCGGAGGAGGTCTATACGGTCTGTCTACCGCTTACCATCTTATTAAACTCGGTTGCGGCCACGTCACCATTTTGGAACAAGGTAGTGTTGGTTGCGGAACCACCTGGTTTACAGCTGGTGTCGTTCCAACGATTCTTACCCCAGGTAACATACTGAACCATTATGTAGCTAGTGAGACACACCGCCTATACCGACAGTTGGAAAAAGAGACTGGATTACCAACTGGTTACATTAAGTGTGGTGCTATATACGTCGCGAGGAATGCAGATCGCTTGATTGCAATACGGCGTTACCAGTCGGTACTGGAATCGTTCGGGTACAAACCGACACTGTTGGAGCCGGAAGACTGCAGTCGTTACTCTGAGTTCGTACACACCGGGGATCTGGTAGGGGGTGTCTGGGACCCAGATTCCGCGGTGGTGAACCCGCGACTGGCGGTTAGCGCCCTCGTCAGCGCGATACGGACGGGTGGCGGTGCGATACGGGAGGCGGTAGAGGTAACCGGGGTAACAACGAGTGAGTCCCGGGTCCTCGGAGTCGAGACTTCCTCCGGGACTATCGATTGCGACGTGTTTATAAACTGCGCTGGTCGTTGGGCGCGGGACGTTGGGCTGTTGTGTGGTGTGAGGGTGCCGGTGCAGTCCTGCGAGCAGATTGTATTGAGTACCGGGCCGGTTGCGGCGGTTCCCACCCCTTCCGTTGTAGACAACGATGGAGGAATATCTCTATTCACTTCCGACTCTCGTATATTGGCGGTGGGCGGTGAGACGTTATGTACGCCGGTGTTTACCGACGACGTGGTACCCCCCACCCCCCACCAAGAACTTCCCACCCGCTGGGAGGCCCTCCAACCGTTCATATCGGAGGTTC
This sequence comes from Nemertoderma westbladi, assembly GCA_032718475.1. Taxonomy (NCBI): domain Eukaryota; kingdom Metazoa; phylum Xenacoelomorpha; order Nemertodermatida; family Nemertodermatidae; genus Nemertoderma; species Nemertoderma westbladi. Next base: position 92,400 of record JAUCBJ010007687.1, read on the forward strand.
TCACTCGCTACCCTCGGCTGTCCTCCGTCACCCTCCACAGTTTGCTCACCTTCCCGGAGGCATTCACCCCCGATGGATCCCCCATCGTGGGAGCCGTACCCGGGATTAGCAACTACTTCGTGGCGGCGGGTAGCCACACTCAGACGGCTGGCGGCGCCGGCGGCGTGGGCCGTATTGTGGCGGACATGGTGACCTCGGGGGAGGCGGGTATCTCCACCTGGGGCTTCAACCCGCAGCGGTTCGGCAACGTCCACAACGTGCGCTGCTTCCTTATGGACCGGGTTGCCGAGTCGGCGGCCACGCATCGCGTCCTCCGCTACCCCAAGAACAACCACCACTCGGCCCGGAAGGTCCGCTGCTCCGCCTTGTACCCCCGTCTAGAGGCAGCGGGCGCCCACTTCGGCGAGTTGTTCGGCTGCGAGCGCGCCATCTACTTCCGATCGGACTCGGAGGCGGATTACGGAGCCGGAGGGTTCGGTAAACTCGGCTCGTTCCCCATGGTGGAGCAGGAGTACTGGGCCTGCAGACAGAACGTCGGACTTATCGACATATCGTCCTACACTAAGTACCGACTCTCCGGGGCCGACGTTCTCGCCTTCCTGCAGTATCTGTGCGCGAACGACGTCGACTGCCCGGTGGGCTCCGTCATCCACACGGGAATGTTGAACCAACACGGCGGATACGAGAACGACTGCTCCTTGGCGCGTCTCGGAGAGCGGCATTACTACCTGGTGGCTCCGACCGTGCAGCACACTCGGATAAACACGTGGATGCAACGGCACCGCTTCGGGGACGTGGAGATAACCGACGTCACGGATCTGTACACCGCCATCAATGTTATAGGGCCGTCGGCGCGGCAGCTGCTCGAGGTGATGGCCGAGGGCCGGTTGGACGGACGAGCGATGCGTTGTTCCGAGATTAGCGTCGGCTATGCGCCCAACTGTATCGCCCTGGGGGTGACCCACTGCGGGGAGCCGGGTTGGACGGTCTACATACCCAATCAGTACGCGGTGTCCGTGTACGACGCGCTGATGGAGACGGGGCGGGAACTGGGGGTCGCCAACGTGGGTTACCACGCGATGCGATGGCTGCGGATAGAGAAGCTGTTCGTCTACTGGGGGCAGGACTTCGGTTCCATGGACACGCCGTACGAGATCGGGAGGGACCATCGTGTTAAACTCAATACCGATATCCTGTTCATAGGGAGGGACGCGTTGCTAAGGCAACGCGATCAAGGGGTCACTAAGAAGTTCGTTATGTTGACGCTAGAGGAGCACGACGTAGACAGGGACCTGTGGGCCTGGGGAGGGGAGCCGGTCTATCTGGACAACCACGTTGTCGGGAGGGTCACCACTTCCGGCTACGGGTTCACTCTACAGAAACTCGTGTGTTTGGCCTTCGTTACTCGACCGAGTGATGACGTCAGCAAGCAGTTGCTACCCATATCTACCGGCTATATCTCTAAAGCTAAGTTCGCAGTAGATATTGCTGGACGGAGGTTTCCCGCTAAAGCTAGTGTCTACCCGCCCTTACTGTAGAGCTGAAAATGTTTGTAGTTTTTTTTTAATTATAGTTATAAGAACAAAATATTATTTTGTACTTAAATAATTAATTTAATATGCCAATTTAATTAAGCAATCAGAACTATATATATATATATATCACAGGTAAATAAAATAGATTCCATGTTAATTTAGTCCACCCATCCTAGTCGACTTTGCATTAGCGATGGTTCTCTTATTTCCTACAATCGTTTTCACATTGATTGCTTTAAAGTCCTAACCACCTTATTTCAGAACCGATGTGATTTTCAATCTATCCCGCGATAAAACGACCTTCCTGGTGTTCGTTCTCCATAGACAATCTCCATTAGCAGAAATTGGAGATTCTGAGAGACGGGGGGAGACTTTACGCAAATCCCTTCTCGGCAAATTACTAACTCATCTCAATGAAAGGTGCAGGTTACAGTGGCACGTTATTCTAACCAAAACAATAAGTAAAGTCAATAGAACAGGATACAGTTTTATTTTTGGGAGTAATCATCTGTTATTTGAGTCGATTTCTCCTGGAGAGGGATGAATTTTGATTGCGGTGACAGCAGCCCCCCCCCCCCCCCCCCCCCCCCCCCCAACTGGATTCTGAATACCAAATTATACCAGAGATATTCATATTTACCTTTTTGTAATTATGTTGTCTGCGAAAGATGGAGAGAGGGAGAGGTGGGAGGATGAGAGGGAAGAGAAGGGGAAACTAAGGTAGCAATGGAACGGAATGAAACCAAGCAGACAGACATGGCGGAAGGAGATGCGTGGAAAAGGGCTGCCACTGTTCAAATAATGGGATGAACTTAACAAAGTTCATTAGTTAACGTATAAGTTCCATGTAAAATAAAGTTTTGTTTGTAAAATTGGGAGTAAAGTTTGCTAAAGTATTATTATTATTACTTTCCCTCACATATCCTACCCTGGGTTCTAAGTCTCTAGTGTTGCTACTAATAGATGCGGAATCCTATACCGCGTGGAAATTAAAACCCCTGAAAGTGAAAAGTTTG
>JAUCBJ010007688.1:0-26493 GCA_032718475.1 Nemertoderma westbladi
TCCCATACTTTACCACACAAACCACACTGTAAAAAATTAGCAATGCAGCAATTCGTCTTATATTTATATTTTTATTTAAGCTTAATAATACAGCTTTATCCTAAACATCAACTCAACACCGTACCTGCGCACAATTCGCTAAATTTTAGAATTGAAATCATAAATTAAAAAATACCATTTCGTACGAATCCGTACTTTACCTTAATTGGACAAGCTGGCGTTTTCTCAAAAGTGACTAAGTCCCGCCATAAGCTTCGCGAAATCAAAGCTGATATTCGAAAGTTTAATCCAAGCACAATTTTGAGCACATATGTGCTGTGGATAACATTGTACAGGCAATCAAAGTTCAAAATTGTGTACGAATGTCCCGTACTTTACTTTGGAATGAGCCATTTCTTAATTGATTTACGACAGGAAACACCCGAACATTTAAGATTTAGATCGGATATATTTCGTAATCATAATTGTTACATTAAAAATTACATTGACTATAAACGTAGCGAAAATAATAATAATAATAATGATAAATAATTAATATTTTGTAACAATTTTCAATAATGTTGCAACAATGAATAGACTTGTGCAGAAATATCGTAACGAACTGGAATTTCTACGCAGCGCTACCCCTCAACAAAGAACTTATTTTATTAACCATACCGCGAGTAACGAATTAATACGGCTCATTGTAAATACTGCATTAAATGTTCTAAAAGGTAATGTACAATTGACCCCTCATTCATTTAGAAATATTCGCCGCTATAAGAAGGTATTGAAATCACTCAACCGTAAAACAAAAAATATATCAAGTTACAGAAAAAAGTTAAGCAATCAATCTGGAGGCATACTACCGTTTCTAATACCCTTACTCGGCATTGGTGCGAAACTCGCCGCGAGTGCCGGTGCCGCCGCCGCTGGAGCAGCTATTGCGAAAAAAATTCACCGCGGACGGTAATAATGGTTAAAACAGGAGTAACATTTAGAAAATTATATTTAGTATCGAGTAAACCGTTAGCTACTGATTTAAAACCTCAAGATATACCTAGAGTAAATACTACAAAAAGAAAACCCTTTAAAACATCAACTTCAAAGAAAATAATTAAAAAATTTCAGTTATTCTTACGGTGATGCCCTTTATAAGAGATTTGAATATACATATTACTTGTGGTTGTAGAAAAGATGCCACGCAAGATGAAACCGATTTTAAGCCGAAGCTTAGAATTTTAAGCCGAAGCTTAGACAAAAAACTGTTAAGAATTTATTTAGATCCTTCATCCCCCGCGGGATTTGCAAGTGTTGCAAAATTAGCAAAAGCTGCAAACATCAAACCAGCACAAGCCCAGAAATGGCTGAGCGGGCAAAAGACATACACCCTTCACGCTCCACGTAGACATCATTATCCAACATCTAAAATATTTACGGGAGGTTTAAAAGATATATATATGATAGATCTGGTGGATATGCAGCAATATAAATCGCAAAATAATAATTATAACTATATATTAACATGTATTGATGCCTTTAGCAGGCTTGCTTTTGCCTATGGTATGAAAACAAAAAAGGGTATATGAAATTATTAGTATATTGCAAAAAATATTCCAGAAAGGAAAACCAAACAGAATTGCGACTGATCAAGGGTCTGAGTTTCTAAATAAATCTGTAAGAAAATATTTAGATACGTTAGGTATACAGTATTACGTAATGTATTCTGTGAATAAGGCGGCTATTGTCGAGAGATTCAATAGAACATTAAAAACAAAGATGTTCAAAATTTTCATGCAACGAGGAAATAATGTTTGGATTAAAATTTTACCAAAGCTCATTTATGCTTATAATAGGTCATATCATAGGACAATAAAAATGACACCTATTGAAGTTAATAAATTTAATGAAACTGAATTAATGAATAGATTATATGGGAAATATAGACAGATTAATCATAAGAAAATAAAATTTAAAGTTGGAGATACAGTACGATTATCTATCGCTCGTACTGCTTTTGCTAAAGGCTATCGAGAACAATGGACACGTGAATTATTTATTATTCATCGTGTCAGGTTGGATAGAGTACCAGCGGTAATGTTCGATATTAAGGACAGCGTTGGAGCTATAATAAATGGCTCATTTTATTCATACGAACTCCAAAAGGTCCACCCGAATAGTAATATTTATCTACCAATTGACAAAAATATTGGCAAACTTAAAGAATGTGTACGCAATGGGAAGAAAGAATATTTAGTCCGATTCATCGGATCCAAGAAACAGTCGTGGTTACAGCATATTCAATAAGCTTAGGTTTATACTGTATATTAATTCATTTTGGTCGCATATGACCGTAATTAATCAATATTAACTCGAATGATATTACTATATCTATAGTTCATCCGTTTTAAATAAAACCAGTAAAATATTGATCCCTCGCATATACTGTAGAAGATGCGACAATGAACGTGGTCACAGATGTCTATAATTTAACATTATACTGTATGTACAATGGAGTCAAGTAGAGAGAGCTTAAATAATAATAATAATAATGGCCACAGATACATATATCACTCTACTTTCAGATAGCTCATTAAACACTTACCCCAATAATAATCCCAGTGAGTTTACTGTTGATTTAGCCGAAGAATTATATATTGGTCCAAACGCTAAAATTGGGCTTGCCGAGCTACAATACCAAGCAACATACAGTAATATTACACTGCAAACTCAAATCTCGCTGTCAATCGGGGTAGATGCAAAAGATGCCAAATTATATAGTTTATTTCCTGGTATGCATAGCTCTATTCAAGTGATTATTGATGATATAAATAAACTGTTTAATTCTGAAGCGAAATATAGAGATTTCGAATTCATTTTTAATACAAATAATTCTAGAATTAAATTTAAATTTCCTAAAAAGTTGAAAAAAATACAATTAAGTCTACGTGGTGATTTAATACAAATTCTAGGCTTAAAACCGTTATTGGATCGGAATCATCCAGGTATTCCGAATTGGGATATATACAGTACCACTACAGTAGATGAATTAAGCAATATAGAACAGCCGATATTAATTTTAAATTATAGCGGACCAAAAATTTCGGAAATTGGCATTTTAGATTTTCCAGCTCCCACGAATATAACACGTAATAAAGACACTATCTTTATATATACAGATATTATTAAGAGCTCATTTGTTGGTGACGCTTTAGCTCCGCTCTTAAGAACCTGCCCTTTAACGCAATTAAATCGAAAATATTTTAATCACGAATACGAGAGCATTTGCTATTACCCGTTGTTGAATAAAAAACTAAAAACAATCTTAATTACTTTACGTGACGGACAAGGCGAATTAATTAATTTTAGCGGAGGTCGCACTGTTATAACACTTAAGTTAATACGCGGTGGGGATGATGGATGAATTCTACGTTAGACTACCAAGTAACTCCTGTCCAGTTGATTTTCCCCGCAATAGCGCTAGTAATTATCAGATCAATTTCCATGGCACCTTACCTATAAACCCAAACGAAAACTGGGTGGTAGGTATAAAAAGTATATTTTACTTAGCAACGTTGCCGTCCATGTATAACAATGTAGAGAATGTTATTTTATTAAAAAAAGGGAAAAAAAATTTTGAGGATACACTTCCATCCGGTTTGTTCTACAGTATCAATGACATTATAGATTATTTTAACACTGGGGCGTTGAAAGATAAATTACAAATAGTTGAAAATACTCAGCAAAATAGGTTGCAATTTATTTTAGGGAAAACTGTGCGAGAGTTATTTATAGGTCAACAATTAGCCTATTATTTTGGAATTACTGAAAATAATCTCGGCGCGAATTTAAATCCAAATTTTAAAATTATTTTGAAGACGAAAAATAATATAAAGGGTTATTTAATAAAGGTTATCGGAAATGGAGAAAATGCTTACCAGATGGTATTTTTATGCCCTCAACCACCCAATTCTATTCCAGAACCTAAGTCGAACATGTACGTGACTACTAATATAATTGAAAATCAATATATTAATGACTTTGGTTTAGCTTTACTTCGTCGTGTTGCGATACCTGATGCTAATACGGTTATTAATAAAGCATTAAATAAAATGAAACCGTCAACAAGGTCAGTTGTAGAAAAAGTTATAGAGATTTAAAGCGACCCGCTAGACCAATGTCTATGAACATACATCATCGACGTAGTAAAAAGAGAAAAATAAAAGGCAAACTGAAACACTGCGAAAAAAGAATTTTTTAATAATGTCAATTATTAAGGAATTAGATTTATTTTCTACACAGCCAATACAGACTGAATTTAAAGCAAAGCATTATGAAACAATTTACCCCGTATCTAATCTCAGAAGTGAGTCTAGGGAAGTCACGTTCCTTGTACCGAGATCCAATGAATTCTATACGAAACTGCAAGATGCGTTATTAATTACAAAATGTACTGTACGGTGGGATAGACGACTTGAAAATTCCCATATATATATGCTGAATTACCCCGCTGAAACTATGTGGAGTGATATTAAAATAGACCTTAATGAGAAGCAGGTTGAAAATAGCAATAACCATTATTTCTACAAGTCGTACTTATCCAATTTATTATTTACAACTTATTAGGATAAAAATGGGCTACTGGGTGCGGGTGGCTTTCATCAGCCTTTATCTGAACACGGAAATGAAATTGATCCCGGCGCGCATCCTATTGGCGATGCCTTTAGTAAACAAATGCAATTTGTAAGTGGATTGACGATTGATTTTGATACTGAAAGCAAAATAATACAACCCGGGTATGATTTAAGAATGCATTTTAGAAAAGTATCAAATTCGTTTATTTTTAAAATCACTCCAAACGCAAACGCAGTGACAAATCTTCGGCTAGAATTAGATGAAATAAAGATCCTAATCCCTAGAATGGAGGTTAATCCGGTAATAGAAAGCAGTCACCTAAAAGGTTTAGAGAGTTACGATATTGAATATCAATTCCAAAAAAAGGAGGTTACAACATTTACTATTCCCGCTCAAACCACAAATTACACAAAAAACAAACATATTTGATGGTAAAAAACCCAAATTAGTTATTATTATATTATTATTATTATTGTTTATTCCGGGCTAAGCAACGCCCATATTACAATGCAGGAGATAAATTGCACAATGCACCACACGTGAATATTAAAAAGAAAAATAGTTATTATTGTTGTATAATATAAATTAATGAAAGTGTATTACAAAAAGAAAGATTAAATATTGTGATTTAATTGACGTTAAATTCTGCGATAGGTAGCAAAGAGTTCTGAGGTATCAAGGGTATTATAATAAACTGCACGGGTAATATATGACAGTGAATTCATGACTCGCTTAAATAAACTGTGAATTGAAAAACGCCTAATGTGTAAAGGGGAGTTAATACGTAGATTGGTAAGCATACCACGCTATTATTATTATCGGCTTCATAACAAATAACGCTTATTCGGGAGAATTAACCCTTTGGTTACTAGGCCCTTTTTTAAATAGCCCCCCAGAACCTAAAAATTAAGCAAACTTTAAAACACATTTACGGCAATGCCAATCATCTAGAAGTTATGACACATTTTTAAAATGATTTGACTTTTATCTTAAAAGGTGTCATGATTGATATTCTTATATATTTTTTAATTTAAAAAAAATGAATTTTTAAAAATTAAAAAAAAAATTTTAATTAAAAATTTTTTTTAATTTAAAAAAAATTTTTTTTGAAAATTAAAAAATGAAAAAAATATTTATTTTTCTGAACTATATCATATATATTATTATATTCCATGGTCTATTTATGGTACCGGTATAATCTATATTACTTATTTATGATAATCTGCAAAGCATTTATCAAGGCAGAGCCCTGGAGCCCTAAACTGTGAATTAATGATAAATATAAATGAATAATTATTGTAATACTAAAATGCAATATAGCTTCATTATTGCAGAATTACCACAATAATCCACCAGGATGCTAGTACAGGAACAATCATCATACCCATTATTATATTTACGAAATACAATTACGTAATTCACCAATATGAAGAATACCAGGTTTCCACTTTTCACTTTCAGTCATGTATTTATTTATTTACAAAGTAGATTATTACAGTGGAAAGCTTGACAGGGAAATAAACTCTGATTGGTTGGAATTCTCAAGGGCTACTCATTCAAACCTCTGCCATATCCTACTGTACAGTACAAGGTACAATCAATCTGCTTTCAATAAGCAGCCTGCTTTCTCTGAAAAGGAGCTCATCACTGATTGGTTGAATTCCAACCTCTAACTCAAACTCCAGATCACTTTTTTTAACTAAAACGGGTAGTATAGTGTCCTAAGCGATGGATAAACACTGCTAGAATAACCTAAACTTGAATCATCCCCATTGGCAGCAATTAACACCAGGACGTATATATACGTCCTTAGGACACTGTTGAGGACGTATATATACGTCCTTAGGGCTCAAAGGGTTAATTAGCAATCCCTTGAAATTTGAACATTATAACCTTAGACGCGCGGAACTGATTGTAGACGGTCTTCCAGTAGGTGGTGTAATATACGAGCCTAATTTTACAGATGGAACATATATTTTTGAGTATACTCAATTAATGAAGAACATTAATACATATATTAACGGTTATGGAGGTAATAATATAGACCATGAAACCTACTTAGGTAATTGCCCCCTCCTATCCTGGGACCTAACCGCCGATGGCTATGTTAGAGATCCGCAACCGTCGATATATACTAACGGCCAATTAAAATTAAGATTTGCCGAACCGTTGGTTGAAACCATAAATGTAATCGTTTTTAATATTTATGATCAATCATTAAGTTTAAATAGCAGGAAAGAAATACATATCGATTAAGTATGTTATCTACAGAGGACCTTGATATGTTTCCAGTGGGTGGTCACTATTTGGGTGCGTTTCCAGCTAATAAATCACCTAAATTAGATAATAATAATAAGCGAAGAGATTATGGGTTAATAGTAAATACCGATAAAGAGCATCTGCCTGGGATTCATTGGATCGCAATATATATACGAGATAATGAGGCTGAAATATTTGATTCATTCGGATCAAAATATCCAAACAGATGCATCGAAAAATGGCTTGAGAAAAATTCCGCAAGATGGCGTACTTCTCGCAAACAATTTCAAGACCCAAGGAGGACCACATGCGGTCTATACTGTCTTTATTACTTGGTAAATCGAATTCACACAAACTATCCAATGAGTGCGTTTACAAATAATGTGGAAATAAATGAAATAATATTATATAAATGGCTTGTTAATTATTATAAAATAAACCAACAAGCGTTGTAATTAATCATTTAACTTTTGTTTATCAGATAAAATGGATAATATTATTTTTGTTGATTTTCAATATTATAAGATAGACAATAAGGAGTATCCGGTAGTATTTAAAGAATTTGCTATATTCGATTCTAATTACACCAAAACTAATGTAAAGACGTTTTTAATTAAAGGCCCCCCTAATATTAAATTATCAGCTTTAGATGTAGCTCACGTAAACAATTTACGAGACATGACTTCTCATTTGCCTTGGGACTACGGTGACATTTCGCAAATTGACTTTAAAAAATATATGAAGAGACATTTAAAATATAAAAAAAATATATATGTATTTGGGTTGCTGAAACGGGCAATATTAGTTTCCCAACTTTATGTTCTCGCGCCAAATTCGATGGAGAAATTGGGAATATATAAGCAATATCACGATTATTTAACCCCTTGTCGCTTCCACGATCAATTTACTACAGTAGAAAATAAATGTGCGTTCCACTTAAACATAAGGGATAACTGTCTGCGATACTGCTCAGCAAAACGCGTAGGGGGGTATGAGATGCTACGATTTTTCATGAGAAAGCGTTTAACTGCGACTGTTGATGATAAACAGAAAGAAATAACTGCGGTGGAAGATGTACTCATACAGTAGGTTTAACTGCGGTGGAAGATGTACTCTTACAGTAGGTTTACTCTAAGCTTGTAATGTGATGGGATAATATATTTGTTTTAATGTCAATAAAAAATAATAAAAACATTAAAATCTTTTTTTATATCGCTGTTTACACTCACAAACACACCACACCTACCGGTAGCCCTCTGTTGTATCAGAGTTTAACTACCAGTAGCTAGCTGACTTTACTCATACAGACATATAGAATGGCAGAATGGCGCCCTTCTAGACTGACAGCAACCACAAGGCTTTAGCACAAGGCTTACTAAATAATAAAATTAAATTAACTCAACATGGAGGGTTCGTGAATGCCGCATTAGAGAGGCCCTCCTAACAATAGGCCTACTGGTACCGACAGCCCTGTAGCCCTCTTCCAACTGTATACTGGTACTTGAGGATAGAGCAAGGGCATACCGGTTTCTTTGATTTAAGGATTACACTATTACACTTGAATGCTTCCAATTTTCTGTTTACAACTTTAATTGGTCTAATCTACATTACTGCGGGCTACTACTGTTGCATAGGTAAGCCTATACAGCTATAGTTAACTTTATGCGGGGCCCTTTTTCGCATGTTGACCCAATATGGTTTACGGTTAACCTGTAGTACTCGCGGATAGGTAAGGTGCACTTTCATTCGGTTAGGCCTATAGGCCTAATGACTACTCCTCAACTGAAAGTTGACTAGCTCATTGATACAATAGGTGTGGTTAGGTACCGGTAGCGCTATTGGACCTATAAAATCCCCTCGCACTCTCTGTTACTAACTTTCAACATTCACTTTATGACAGTATGTTGTATGCTATACCGTTAACCTTTAGAACTCTTGGTTAGGGGCGCCATCATTCAACCAGTCATATAATGGCTCCACTCGGATACAATAGGTGTGGCTCGCGGTATACCTAACTAAGCCTATATAAAATCCACCCCATTCTCTGTTACTAACATTCACTCTATGTTGACGGGACTATATAAAACATAGTTAGTTTATTTATGTATTCGCTTTTTTTAATTAGATATAAAATATAAAATATACAATACAATATAAAAACCTACTGATACCGGTAACATACGTGACTAATTATATAGGCCTATGAGTCTACCTGCTATACGAGTCTACTGACGTATTCTCGGATCAGATGGAAGTAGTAGAGTTGGTGTTGGAACTGGAGCTGCTGCTAAATCTTCATGTTCACCCCAGTTCTCTCCCCTACTATAATTGTCTAGACTTATCTGATGCGCCGCTCCAGGTTGAACTCTAACGTTTAAATTGAAGTTTTTATTGGTCGTCAATGTGGTTTGGTGACCTTGGCTGCCGCTGGTTTTATTTTTAATCATTATTGTTATTTCACCGTTGTTGTTTTTTAAATGTAATTCAGTTACATTTAATGAAGTGAAATAAAGGTCGTCTCCATCAACATCAAATTTTAATAAACAGTCGTCGCTATTTTCAATGAAAGAAAATGCCATCTTGGATGTCGGTGTTGGATGTTGGATGTCGGAACTGAAGTTTGTTGATTGATAGAGAAGGATTTTCGGAACTGAAGTTGGTTGAGGTTAGTTTTTTTTTTTTTTCAAATATGAAGATAAGTTAGGCCTAGTCTATACCGGGATTTATTTTTTTATGTTACGGTAGGGAAACAAAATTATAGTTCACTGTCAGAAAAATTGAGTTTATATATATTTTTGTAGAGGGTCGCAGATGTGTACATTACAAAATTCTCATAGTTAACAAAATGCACAACATAAACCTTTCCCAGGCGGATTAGCGATATATGCTCTGTTCGTTGTTCTATTCTGAATGTAGGGAGATGCATAGCCGATGTTTTAATGATATGTACCGGTATACAGACTAGTAACAGATAGGAGGGCATCGTCTTTGACTATGAATACCAGCACATAGCCCTAATCTTTTCTCACCGAGCTTAGCGTTGCCCGCCGCACTCACGCACACTCATAAGTAACAGATGCGCTATTGTAACTCACTCGTGAGCAACAATGCCAAGTTAGGTAGCTAGCTACAGCCCCTGAGTATACTATGCCTACTTGAGTGTTACAAGCAGCAATCGCTCTACCAAAGTTAATTTCCCCTCAAACTAGTTGTTGATTTTAAAAAAATATTCATAATTTTTTTCCAGCCAATTTAATATATATATATATATTTTACAGTAAAAATCTCCACCACCAAACAGCAACAACAACAATAAATTTCAATCACACTAATTATATTTTACAACAAAAACCCTCGCACCAAACAATAATAAATTATTAACCAGTTTGTTGAATATAGGATAATATATATGAAATTTAAACGGGGAACACATTAATGTACATTTACCGGTGTAGAAGCAGCAAACAACAACATTATTATTTATTCTGACTTTACAGTTATTGAATATTTCAGGCTCGTATGAAATTTCTAGTTTAACATTATCAAATATAACATAAAACCCGATATTGTTTATAAGTAACCTATAAATTACGGTATCTATACTAAAAATATAAGTACACAAATTGATTGATTTAAAAATCAAATTAATGTTTGTTTTTTCGAATATATGCTTTTTCACTTTATTAAAATTATATTTTCTACCGAGAATTGTTATTCGACCATTTGTAAACATTAATATGGTTGCACCAAATACCTTATATATAAACTGATTAGGTTTGAGTACAATTTTACCAGTCAATTGATTTTTTAATTCTTTTAAATTAAGTCCATAAATGATCTGCTTACAACTTATATTTTTATTTACTATTTGATAATTCATCATCAATACCATCATCTTTTGGTTCTTCATAAATTGGTATATTTGATATTTTTATAGGTTTTTTGAGGTTTGTTTTATAGTGCCCCCAAGGAAGCGAATGATTTTTATTAACCCAATAAAGTTTATCGTCAAAGCTACTGAGTGCAAATTTATTTTGCTTTAAGGTATAAATACGATGTAATTTAGATTGAAATCTGTGTATGTTTTTTTTTATTTCTTCATTTGAGTTATATGCTTTTAAATATTCTTCATGTGTAATATTCGTTTCCACAACAGCTCTTGTAATACCTTTTGCTCTACGAATATTTTTGTTATTCCATTCCAAAATTGAATATAATTTTGGTCTTAAAAATACTGCTTGTTTAATTTCACGTGAGGCTAGTTCGTCTTTACAGTAATTGAGTTGGGATTTATTTTTATCGCTGTAGAGAGGGTGATCCATAGGGTAATTGGAAGTATCTAAAATATTATTTTTAATTAATGCTTTTAAAAAATTATTCTGCGATGTATTATAGTAACAACCTATTAACCCTATTAGTACCGGGCTATAAAATGTTGTACAAATACCGGGAGGGGGTCATATTGACCCCCCCCTCTAAAATCTACAAATATTTACGAAAACGTCTGATTTTTTGTTTGTACGTAGGTATCACTTGTCTGGATCCGACCGAAAAAAAAAATTTTCGAAAAAATGTACTGGGGTGGTTCTATTGCAGCACCAAAATTACAAGTAGTGCACAATTTTCACAAAATTTGAAAGTTACACTTTCGGCTAATTATTTTTCAATACAGGTTTTTTTGGGGTGCAAAATACATTGGAAAATATTTAAAAATGATATGATTACTATAAATGGCTGTTTAGTCCTCTCTGCGTAGGAAAAAAATGAAAAAAACAAGTAACCAGCACTTTTCAGTTAGAACACAAAATTTTTAATTCACTTATACGATGCTATAAATTCACATTTTCAGGTTTTCGAGGGCGCTGATTCTAATGGAATACATTTCTAATATGCCTGTAAAAGCTTTTGTGGGATAACTGATACGTTTGCCTTGGCTGGCCAGTTCCCCCCCGGCGCTGGAATACTCTAAAAAAGGTTTTCTAACTGTATATATATTCCCCTCGCCCGCAAGGTACCTTTACAGGTGTTTTAACGGACATAAAAATCATTCTGCTATATACGTGTTTTAGCGGACATGGTAAGACAAAAACTTGTAATGCACAAACCACCTTTCACAGCTTAGCCGTGATGATTCATATTACGACATCTAGCAGCTGGTTGCTGACATGGAAACAGCCATTGGCAGCGTGGTTCTTTGTTTGGCTTGGGCCAATCAGGGCGATTTTTCCTGTCGACGTGTAGCTTTCCTGGAAATCATGGAGAGTGTTGGCTCTGACTGGAGAGAGAGAGAGAGTTGTTACTTTTGTTGTTATTGCTGTCTAAGCCAGAAACACCGGCATTTTGTAACCAATACTGCTGTACCGTAAACTGCTTGAATTATCGAAAGTATAAACTGTTACCTAACTAACTCATCAATCCTGACTTAAATCACTCACTAATTCATTAATCATATTGTTTGTACTGTTATTTTACCGTCAGTTATTAATTGTAAATATTTGTTGATGGAAATATCGCTATTTGGATAATACGGATAAATCACCCAATTCCCAATTTTCTTGATAACACTACAGGTTAGAGAGACCGGCTATAAATAACAATTGCGATTTATATTAATGTGGTGTGAATTGAATCCAATGTTATTTAGCAGACCCTACGCGAGTCAATTACTGCTCTCTTTATGTGTGATCAAATATACTGACTGTCGGCAGAATAGTGTGTATGATTGTGATTGGTAACAAAGTATTTCCTAAAGAATACGTTTTATACTTTAATCAGCAGCAGTATCGTTGCGTTTTAGTATAAGTCTTAGTTCTGTTTAAATAGATAAAGCGCCACGTCCTAAAGGAACTGTTAATATTTCCCGAAAGCCAATAATACCTGTCAGAGATTAATTATTAACGATCTATCGAATAATACATTAGGTATACACTGCAACCTTACACTGTAATAATACAATTCAAGCATCCGAATTCAGTCTCCCGGGTGTAGATCCATCGGGTGAATGATCGCGCATGGGCTGACTTCGGCTAATGTTTTGCGTATTAGCATAAATTATTGTCGTATGCTAAAGTGGTTTTAATTAACGAAAAGACATATAAATTTTGGCAGGTTAAACTGCTAAAGGTCTTCAAAAGCGCGAACAGTAACAGTTTAATAATCTTATTGCAGTGTAGGTATTAAATACAGCTTAATACTGTTCTGGCGAACAGTAACAGTTTATAATCTTATTGCAGTAAGCAATAAGGTTGCAAGTGTAGGCATTAAATACAGTTTAATACTGTTCTGGCGAACAGTAACGGTTTACAATCTTATTGCAGTAGGCAATCGGGTTGCAAAATACCGTAGTGACTGGTAAAACTGAACCGGTACTTTGTAGGTCAGTAGGCCTAACTGTCATCACCGGTACCGGTACTGCTGTACAAGTACATTTAGTATTATTCGATTTTGATTATTGTATACCGGTAGGCTGTTTAAGAGATTAGGGACTGTACACCCCTTGTTTCTTTTGGAGCTTACTTATTTCTGTCAGTTTTATTTCCTAGTAGGCAAATATTGAGCAGAAGGCGTGTGACCCTGCTCAGATTGTTCAGATAATTGTAGGCTGAGCTGCTGTCTGACTGTGGTTGGGTTTGGAGAGATTACGGCGTGTGTAGAGTTTGTCTGATAAAGTGCCGTTAGTAAGTTGGGGCAGTCAACACTGTAAGGTCAATCCCCTCTTAAAGAGTAAGTCGTACTACCGTGTTAGCACGCATACTAACTAACAGTTTCAGAGTCTGCATATACTGTAGTTTATTTAGGCTTGATCGTAGTCTGCCAGTGTTTTAGCCTGTGTTTGTTTGTGTGGTCTGTTCAGGTACCGTAATAGTTATTACTCAAATATTTTGTAGGCTGGATTGTTGTCTAGCTATTTTTGGGTCTGAAGGGATTGCTGCGTGTGTAGAGTTGGTCTGATCAAGCGCCGTTAGTAAGTTGGGGCAGTCAACACTGTAAGGTCAATCCCCTCTTAAAGAGTAAGTCGTACTACCGTGTTAGCACGCATACTAACTAACAGTTTCAGAATCTGCACATACAGTAGTTTGTTTAGGCTTGATAGTAGTCCGCCAGCGTTTGGTTTGTATTTGTTTGAGTATTCTGTACGGGTAGCGTAATATTTATTATTCAGAGTTTATGCGATTATTCGCAACATTCATGTCCCCAAGTTTATTCCTACAGTAATTGTGCTTGTTATACATACCGTTATAGTTAAACTAACCCCGGTACTACATCAGGGCTGCTTGGCGTAGGTAAAGACTGACGACTTTGTGCTTCGGTCACTCCAGCAGATGCCGTGGTTCTTTTAACTGTTCAAGTATATTTAACTACTGATTATTTGTTATACCGGTACTTGTACCTAATTTAGGGTTTAGTGTACAGTGCCTTCCGAAGTAATTAGTGTAGGCAGTATTTTTGTGTTGTAAAGTGGTTGATAGGCAATAACATATTAATATTCACATACATCACACTTATATAAAATAAACCGACTATTATCTTCAATAATAACATACTACTTGTGAGGAGAGTTGAGGGGAGCGGAGGAGCTTGCGTTGGAATTAATCCTGCGAACGGATGAAATTTGTTTTTATATAAGACGTTATTTTTCTTATTTAACGGCAAAGCTATTTCATTAAAACTAATAGACTTCACGTGAATTCTCCGAAATTCTGGAACGAAAGTTAACCAATAGAGCATCTGTCCGAAGGCCAACCACCACTCACAAGACGTGGCCACAACGTGTTCCTTATAACCGGGCCATTCGGCTCGCCACACCAGTCTGTTGTGGGTATTGCCTTCCATTCCCCAGTCTCCTTGTATTCTATTCCCCATTAATGTATAAATACTCATAACTACTATAGCAACCGATTGAATAGCAGCCAATAGGAGCCTCGCAATATTTGTAGGTCTATTAGGGGAGGGTAACACTAAAGTCTGAACCCAACAACTAATAAACCCAAACCCGAACAGTAAAAAGGCCCCACCAAGATGAATTACTTTATCCATAGAAATTTCTTCTGATATCGGTACTCGGAAATTAGCTACGATGACGCACCCCGTTGGCATGACAACGCTACACCACAAGGCACATCTGTTAGCGATGGTCTGTCTTTTAGTTAGTCGGGGGTGGTCCAGTTGAATCTGTTTGTAGCGGACGAAACCGGTAGCGAGTAAAAGTAAACCCAATATATTCAGCAGCATTCCGAACACACTGCTCTCTGGGACCAGTGCACCAATGTCACTGATGTACGGCCATACCGGTTCCACGTGGCCTTTACTTACCGCTATGGAGTAGGGGATTACAGCTGTTATTATACCGGTGATAAATAGAGCCAATGGGAGGAGAGATACGCCCAAGGAGGGACAACGGTGGCTGGTAGGGTTGGTGGTACAGCTGCTTTCACTAACGCCATCTTGCGAAGGGATGACATTGATCATTAAATGTTCTTGTGGTGTTTCAATTATATTTTCTGACGTCATAACTTTAATAACGTTATCACGCGTCTAAAATTTACTGATTTATCAACCGGGCCTATTTTCATAAACGTTCACAGTCAACAGAGGAAAAAACACAGCCTCTTTAAGTAATAATTTTTACAAGTTTGTGAGGGACCGTTGCCAAGTCATGTTCATGTTGCTCTCTAACGGATTGGAGAACTGGTGAGTTCTCCATCGCAAATTTATTATATTTCATACTTTTGACATATCGTATTATCAGAAGTCAAATAACCTGTTGAAATTAAATAAAATACGGTGATTTATTTTATCATTAAATCATCAAAGCCAAAACTTGTAAGTAATTAATAAATTTACAATAAATAGTAAAAGCAACTGATGAAGGCTCAATGTTTCCGTTCATGGACGTCTTTCTCCCAAGAATATAAAAAATAGATTATAAAATATAAACCGAATATGTATTTTTTAAACAAGCGCGAAATCGCTCATACTAAGGTCCGCGTCTACTAACGCATGAATCTACCTAATGCAGTACAAAAAAATTCACCGTAAAGGGGATTGAACTCGGTACCTAGAGATTCCAAGTCCAACGCTCTACCAACTTCGCCACTGCGTCGTATGAAGCATTATAAAGCTAACAACAACACCAACAACAACAATGGAGTGAATATAGAGGTCTCGCTACGCCGACCTAAAAATTGTTTACCATCACCATTTTACATAATTTAGTAAACTGATTCACATTATTTTCAGCTTTGCGACAGTAACGAAAAATTAGTAACAACGTGAAATTTTCGGAAATCTTTCAAATAAATTTCCCGTGAAAATTTTCTAAATGTTTTCTGACTCCCATTCCTATAGGCACAAGTTTAAAAACAAATAAATAACTAGGCAGCTCAGGCATTGTGTTGTAGGGGTAGGGGTGTTGTTTTAGCGAACGTGTTAAAATAAAAACTGACACCCAATTCTGATTTATATAGTACAATAGGTAAAGTATTTGTGGGGCGAGCCACGAAGTGAGCGAAGCCTTGGCATAGGGGTTCCATTAAAACGAGTTGCCTGTCGTCAACGAGGTCTAATTGTTGTTTTTTTATTTTTGAGCTAATAAACTCACTCATTCATTGGTGAAATTAAACCAAACTTGGTACTTATCATCGTTACAGCATATCAGGTTAACGTTAACCGAGTCTCGTGCTGCGCGAAGTCCCCACGGACGTGTTATATTGTGATTAGGCACTAATATTTTTCAAACCTTCTAATTTATCAGTTTTCCATAATGAAAAACATATTGGCAATGTAACTAATAGAGTAGGTAGAATGTTTTCTATTCATATAAAATTTTTGCTTTAGGGGAGAAGGGGCGTATCCCAGTCACTAAACAAACAAAGCGTTAATGGAAATATTATTATGTGTGTTGCGTTGGGTTTGCACTCAATACATTCATATGGAGTTATAATGTTATCTTATGTAAGCAGGTGTAAGTTGAGGTAGAGTCAGACAAGACAGCCTTGGTTATAATATATATATTTGTGATATATTCCTAGCTAACTCGATATTATCTCGCTAGTATACCTCAACTCACTGATTCACTACAACAATATGTGTTACATCATATACCGTTGTAAATAAATGACTCTTGTCTGATAGCGGAATTCTAACTTCGACTAATATTGTATTCCATTATTATATGCCCTGTGGAAATATCTACTAATTTCCTTATTAAAACCGTAGGAAAATAAAGTGAAAAATATGGAAGGAGAAGGAGGTGATCTGGGCTCGAACCTTTGCTCTTCCTTTCTCAATTATGTCGCAGGGCCAATTGGGAAGAACAAGGTACTACTTGTATAATGTAATTGGACAATGTGATAATGCTCTCCATAGCGAAAAATATCAACCGACCCTATTGGGGCTCGAACCCGGTAACTAGGTTTCAAACTTCCGGTTATCTTCAGCCGTGTGTAGCTGAGCTACCAGATGGGATGGAGATTTCGCTATGGAGTGGGATATCATATTTAGGCCAACTAATCACTCAAAGGAAAGTACAACGTTATTCCCGTGCTCTGCTAGAAGTGACACCCATGCCTCAAAGAATAACTATTATACAGTGTTGTAGAAACCAATGTAACCCCGTATGCCAGGCCCAGGCTGTTAATTAATAATGAATGAATTGTTGTGGGGTGAGTGACGGTAAATTAAATATATAATGTAATAGGACAATATGATAAGATAATGTTAACAATTGTGTAAACAAATGTGTAAACAATTCATTTATTATTAAGGTACTACTTGAGTACCAGCTACTGTAGCCTTTATAGTACCAATATTAATTACACTGAGTTCCTTGAGGTTACGATGTTCAAACTCTTTTGCAGTTGTAATTACAGCTCAACCTTCGTGTGTCTTTATATTTTTCAAATTTATTTGTAGTTATTCGAAGCAAAATTAAAGGAGACAACAATCCAGGATTCGTATTCGCAAGAAAAACTCGAAATGTTACGGAAATACAATCAGGAGAAAAAGGAAAAACTTACGCAAGAGCGTTCCAAAGCTGAACGCAAGGTGGCGCTAAATAACAAGGCAAAACAATTCGAGAACATCGAGAACTTTAAAAACCCAGAGGATGGGGCTTATCAGTAATACTAATCAGTTATATGCCTCACTGCTGCTCATAAATCAATAGTCTCTTGGGACAGCAGAACCTAAACCTAGACCTATACTTACTTAACATTTTATATGGTAACTTTTATTTCCTATTGCTACTCCAAAAACAGTTTATGACAAACTGTGGCCAAGTTAGAAATCTTATTAAAAGTATATAATAAGAACAAGATTTATTTATTAGGTATTTCTATTTACATAAAATATTTCTTTATTCCAAAATTTTAACATTAATTAACTCCTTTTTTTATTTTGTATTAACAACTAGTTGTTATGTATAGCACAGAGTATAACTTCAGATGACTAACATAACGCAATACAGCTGTGCTGTAGTACATTCAATATAGTGAGGTACCGGTACACGTATTTATTAGGTACCGGTACACGGGTTTATTTACAATGAAACTAAACCTGCCCCATGGTCCCGGTAACAGGTACCCATCATTGCACGCCGTTAGTGTAAATTCTCGCCGATCGGTAATGTACCAAACCCGCTACCAATTAATAGTCATCATGAGTGTGAATGAATGTTTAAACTTTGGAATGAATTCACATAAATACTCTGAAATTAGACATTTATAATACAGAGTTATATAAACCTAATGCGCATGTCTATAAATAGCAATTTAGTTGCTTGAATAGGCTTATTATTTCTTATCCCCGCCATATTGAATATGTTATTATTATTTATCCTTGTTGCCACAGTGATCTGTCGGTATTTTATAATTTTCCCATTGAGCTGTTGGGCTGACCTTTCCATGTTATATTGGCTAGGGTTTATATGTTTTTTATTTTACAATTATTAATTCACGATGAAGTTAGTATATCATCACCGATTTTTAGATAAGTAATAAAAGGGTTGAATTTTTAACGAGGGTTGGAAGGGGGAGGGGGGGGGGGGGGGGGTGTTCTGAAATTTGCCATGGCGAGACATTTGATTATAACTTTTTGTTGGGCACAGCTTTGCAAAGTCGGTAATGACGTCCAGGTGGGATCGAACTGGTGACCTCCGGGTTGGAAGTCTGACGCTCTAACCATTCAGCAAGCGGCTCAGGTAAAGACCTGGAAATACTAGCTGATACCTTGTATGTCCGCAATTTACCTCCTCATGGCCTCCCATCTGTCAATGCCATAATCTGCTGCTACTGTGCTCAACCCTACAGTACTCGGCCGTCTTTAACCACACGCTACATGAAAGCTTAGTGTATATGCTAAAGCTGTGCCCAACAAAAGTTAAAATAATATGAAACCACTAATTCACGCATAACACCAATAATAAAATAAAAAGATACATTTGAGAGACACTGAAGTCACACAACTCTATTACAATTAACATCTAAAATCGAGTAAATGGCGCAAAATGAACTCAAACACAAAATAAATTTTGGTGGGTTTGAAAAATGAGTTGAATTAAATTAAAAACAAGGAAGGGAACAGGTTACAGTGGCAGTGTTTTCTAACCAAAACAATAAACTATATATTATTTCACTTGTGGTCAATGTGCGCCACTATCTGCTAAATCACTATATACAGATCATATAGATCTGCTGATCAATTTAATGAAGCAATCTAGCGGCACCTTTGATGTTTCTCTTCTGAGTGAATTAATATTAAAACATTTAATTAAGTTGCACTTTACTTTAACTTTACTATGATACAGTTTGTATTAGACTATTATTGTTAGAATCTCCGTTTACTATATGTTGAAGTTTCTACTAGGTCTACAAGTGCATCAGTTTTATATTACCTGCCAATTTTTTTATTTTTTATCATCAAAATTTAGTAGTGAAGATGAATACGAAAGAGTGTGCAAGCCAAAAGTGCTCGGTTTAACATCACATTGTAAAGTTAACAGTGCTGTAAGTTTGTCGCGGAGATATGATTTTATTGACTAATTTTTTCCCATGTAATTTATCAATCGACACTGGTTTTATGCAATAATTAACCTAATTTTATACACCATCTCCCGCAATATAGTGTCATTTCTTTCGGATGACACGGACACCCCCCCCCCCCCCCCCCCAAATTTTTCTACAAATTTTATCATATTGCTTGAATTTTGAAACACAACTGGTTCCACTCACCGTCGATGTCACATGAAGCCGGAATTTTAGATTTTGTCTCTAATTTTATTATAATAATAATATGTTCCAGAACATTGTGTATTTATTAAATAGAATAAATGGCCTCCAGCGAACGATAATTCTTGCAATCTTTGAACGCCTGTCTGAGCTGTTTCTCAACAATATCAGATATTGTTACATATTTCGAATCCTTGTAAGGCAAGCTTTCCAATGATATCTACAAACCCAGGCCAATTCAAAGAATAGGAGATGTGTAATTTAGAAGAAGACACTTTTTTAAAACGCATATAAAAAATTTACCGGCAAAATCGAAAATTCCGTCTTCATCGACGGTGAGTGGAACTAGTGGTGTTTCAAATTTCAAGCAATTTGATAGAGATTTGTAGAAATGTCTGGGGGGGGGGGGGGGGGGTCCGTGTCATCAGAAAATGACACTATATTACGGGACATGGTGTACAAACTTATAATTATAATATAGCTGCAGTTCTAACAAAATATTACAATTCACATTGTATATTTAACAAACAAACCGATAATGTTTTATAGAGATATTAATACTTATATATACGAATTCCGTACTACTATAGTAGAAGTGCCACTCTTGGCTGCCATGTATTTCTAACTATAACTTCTTTCCTATAATGATGTATTATTTACCCCTTTTTTTTTATTTATTTATTTACGTACAGCAAACCTGTGAGTCAAACTGATATTTGGAATAGATTTATATTTAACAATGTGGTATTCTTGTAGTTTGAAATAGGTGGTTCTAGTTTATTTTTTGCAATAATTTCATAAGTACAGATATGTTGTGTAAGTTAAGCATCCCTTGACGTGTAAGTCTATTTACATGGCAGTTTTACGTGCAATACTAAATCCAATCGTGCAGATTATTAACAATCGATTAACTTGTATTTATTATGACTTCATTATGATAATTGTACGTATCTCATTTCACAATATTAAGTCTTACTTGACTTACTTTTACTTACTTTAATATATTATTGTTTTAGTAAAAATTATATTTTCTCGTATACGATGTATATATATTATATATATATTTTCAGAAACAATATTATTCCCTGGCACGATAGGTCTTAAAGGTCATCTTAGGTGTGTGGGGGTGTGTATGTGTGTGTAGGTGGGGGTGTGGGGGGGGGGGGGGGTGTGGCTGACACATTGTGCACAACGTTGCCAAATTATGCACACATATAACCTTCGAGATACCGATCGGTATGTGTATTGGCGTCAAGAGCTTGCGAATAGCTTAGACATCCTCCAAGCCAAACTAAACTAATCTGTAAAAAGTATCAAATTAACTCCGCTATCTTTTATCTTAACATATATAATTAAAATTACGAATTTTAAGGGTCGAAAAATATCGCGTTATTTTGGCCCTTTTTTTTAATTTTTTTGGGTCCAAAAATAACCCCTTCTCAAAAGATTAAGAAAAAAATTACGGCAAAGAATATACCAATTTTATTGAATTTGGACCACTAGAACCGAAGTTAGAGCGATTTTAGTGAAAAAATAAAAATAATTTTTTTTGCAAAAAAAATTAAGAATGTTCAGGTCAATATTGGATTTCGAACCCACGAACTTAGGTTTCATTAACGTGATTGATAACCACTAGACTATGTGACCAAGTGAATTTGAAATTTTCGAGTGACTATTTTTAAACATAAATAACTTCGGTTCTACAGGGCCGTTTAATCTGAAACTTTTTTCATTGGATAGAGGGTAGATTGTAGTGTGTGAAATAGGATAAAACTTGGGAAAAGACTTATGTGCACTTAGTGCAAAATGCACTTAAATAGTGAACATTTTTTCGATATTTCAAACACTGTTATTTCCAGTTCTATTCATCGTAGAATATTATTTTTTGGATTAAAATGTAGTTTGGAATGATTTCTAACTATAATCGTAACATTTGTTTAACTTTTTATGTCTATAAAGTGACTTAAATATGTCCATGAATATGGTCCAAAATCGCAAATCCAGATTTATTAAATTGGATTTTTGACACTTTTAGCGACTGACACTTGATCATACACCATCATAGATCGGTAGAGGATAAACATAAGTTTGTTAAATAAGAGCCACCATTACGATCTGCTAAAGTGCATTTGTACAAATAAGTGTGCAAAAGTGCAAATTTTTTAATAAGGTCAAATTATATAGTATTGGGTTCTTTTCTTTGCAGATACTTTATTTTCATATTAATATGTTGTTTGAACCTTACTGAGCGCATTAGGGGATATGCGTACAAATAACCGACCCTTATGAGGCTTCGATTGGGTAAATTAATAAAACATAAGGTTGTATAGTATAATATTCTAAAAACCAGTGTGATATTAAATGCACTTTAAATAATAAATAGAAATCAAATAACAATTGGACCACACAATTAAAAACTCGCACAATTTTGTACTTATTATATCGCTTCAAATTAATTCAACAGTGGATATTTGGGGGAAGGGGGAAGTTACAGTGTGCATTCGGGGGAAGTTTGGTGAACTGCATTTATGCAGTGAATCCAAACTTCCCCCTTTTTGATATCGTATACTTAAGACATGCTCGGGTGACGGGGAAATATTTGTTACTGTCACACTTTGCTTCCATTTATCCTATCCTTTATTATTACCCCAGTCAGATAAGAGATAATAAATCAGTAAAAACTAAACTAAACTATCTTTCATGCAAACAAATTTCTAACTAAAGACGGGTGAATGACCATGACCATGGAAATAATTTTAAATATAATTGTATATCAACTATTTGGGGAGGCTTCCAAGTTAAACCCGAAAACAATTATTTTGTTACATATATAGTAAATAACGTTGTATGTTCTTCTTCCTCTCATAATAAAATATAAATGAAATATCTCAGATAGCTATGCCCTGTAACATTTCACAACCAAAATATTTAAGTGTGAAAAGTGTAGGCCTACCACACTCCGCCCAAACAACCGCAAACGCATAGCCAACAAATTTAACAAAAGGTTACATACATGTTGGGTTCATGACGAGATGAGTGAAAATTGATCGCGTAATATAAAGTAAAAAATTAAGAGACGGGCTGGCTCTCCTCCACTTTCTTACCCAATGGATATGTTGTTGTAATAATCTAATATTGGGGCGGCTTTCTCTCGGTGTTTGAAGAGGAGGTCTAAAGGGATAATTCCTAAGGATTTGTAAAGAGGGTTAGCGGAAGCACGATGGTGACTAAATGTAATAATATATCGGAGTAGTTTATTGATTTTTATACGTAGAGGTTACAAAGTAGTTGGGTAGGTTCCTCCCCACATACGATTCCATAGTGTAGATAGGGTTGTATTAGGGTTAGGTAAAGCAGTCTGAGAACCTTAGGGGGAAAAATGTAGCGTAGTTTGTAGAATATGCCGGATGTTTTTGCTATTTTCTTAAGAATCTATGCTATGCTATACTGTCTGCGTGCACACGGCACACCTAGGAATTTGGTTGTAAGTTTATGAGCAATAAGGTTGGATTTTATTTTAATATTAGGTAATTGATTCAGTGTTGCGGTGTTGGAGAAAATTTTATATTCCGTCTTGGAGAGATTTAGTGAGAGGCGATTGTCAGTTAGCCATTCGGATATTTTGGTTAGTTCAGCATTTAGTTGTAGATATTAAAGGTTTCAGAAAACGTTAGTATGTCAAAATTTAAATTAAGAGTAAGGAAGAAATCGATGAGGGAAGATTTGTTTTTCGCTAGGCTTCTACAATTTGAATAATAATAATAATCAAGCCAAAAGTGGAGGCATATGTTACAGTAAAAGCACACAATATTAATTTAATACGTTTTAGAGTTATAGAATATTTATTTAAAAAACGGGTTTAAAAACTTGCCATATCATATAGTCGATATCATATCATATATTAATCATATAGGGGCCCCATTAACGAGTTGTCTGTCATTAGTCGTCAACACACTACTCGTCTCCTTCATTTGCCTTGTTGCGTTCGTTCGTTTTTTTTTACCAAACTTCAATTTCTTTCTAAACATTTGACAGACTACATACGTTTCAAATTTCGTTTAATTTCATCAAGGAATAACAGAGTTATTAGCGATCAAAAATTTACGACGACAGACGACGACGACAGGCAACTCTTTAAGGCACCCACTTCGATCCCGTGACGTGCTACTTAAAATATCGTAACTGATGCACAATCCCGGGAGATATGAGGACCTGGCATCTGTTGCCTGTAGGGGGAGTTAAGAATAAAAGGGTATGGATATTTACGTCACTTTCGGAAGTTAGTGTGGCGCCCTCCCTGCTTTATAGGTAACAGCCAAGAGAGAGGAATCTTTGGGGTTGCCTCCGGTGTTTCGTGTTTCCTAAACATGGTTTCGTGTTCACCGATCACTTTATGTAGGACTACAGTACTGTATAGTGTGTACTTTTTTAACCGAGTAATGTACAAATTTAGGAATCGCGTAATTTATAATGAAATTTATACAGTAGGCCTATATCTCGTATCTTTCCAAACCACGTACGCGGTTTGAAAGATCTTACTCTTACTGGGATTCAACAACGTGGTGTCGGGGCCTTTGCATTGGAAGCCGAGACAACATCCTCTAGGTAACAGGTTCTTGAGTTATGTAGTAAGTAGTAGGCCTAAGAATTTCAATGAACTCAAAATTAATCCCTCTCTCTCCAGGGGGAAAATCGACGCAAATTACAGCTGATTACTCTTAAAAATAAAACTGTTACCTGTTCTATTGACTATATTATTTTGGTGAGTGATAGCGGATCCATTCCGCTAACACTAACAAGGGGGGGGGGGGGCAATTTACCAAGTTGGCAACCGAGGTACCCAATAAAGCATACCAACCAGGGGGATGAAGCAATAGGGCTAGCATCGATGGGGTGCTATAATACAGTATGACGACGGACGTACAATGTTAGCCTAAATCCCAATGTTAAGGGGGCCAACTCCTTATGGCATATACAGTGATAATATACAGTGGCAATATAAGGTGAAGTTATGTTTCTGTTTTGTTCAAAGTCGTTTTTAAATTTATTAAATAAATTAAACTTGAAAGTGATACGATACGATAACATGGGAAACCGGACAAGCCGGCACTTTAATTAAATAAAATTAAATATAACTTAAGATTACACTAAATTGTGTAAGTGTAAAGCGACAGCCCAACAGTTGCAACCCCCCTCCCCTGTACTTGCTTATCAGTAATGTCACTCAGAAATACCAATGTTTCTGTCTCCCTCAAAATAGTTATGTATCCGTTTGATTTTCCAATCAAAGTTGGTATGGTTCTGGCTAAAACATTCCCGAATGAAATTCGAGTCTACCTTATCCTTCCATGTTGGTTTCCCGGTGATGATTCGTGATTCAGGTGAGACTTTTGAGTAGCAATATGTAGATACTGAGAAAATACGAGGGAGAGAATTATCTATCACAGCTCGACGATATCCCCGTGAGATCCCACAGTGTGGGTGCGTCATTCCATAGTTCCCCCAGAGGCCCGGCCTAAATCCTAGTTGAAGTGGTGAGCTTGGGCAGTTTAGGGTATTCAGCATAACCCCAACGTACAGCCGTAGGGCCACCATAGATATGGGTAAAAGGCCACTTAGGTCATATAGTGTGCTGTTGTTTACATGCACACCCAGATTCAATAGATCCCGCAACACCTTCCGATAATGTGCGTCCAGGGTTTCAACATCCCGACCTTTCATCACTCCAATGTCAAACTTAAGCCCATAAGTAATGACTGGGAGAGCCAATGCATTCCAAAGTAAAAAGACCGTCTCTAAAGGTAACCATCGTGTAGTCCAGCCTAAATGCCACCTAAATCTAAATCTAAACCCAATTCTTGAAAAGTTATACATAAAAATGTACATATTTTTATGTATACATTTTTATGTATACATTTTTATGTATACATTTTTATGTATACATTTTTATGTATACATTTAAATGTATACATTTTTATGTATACATTTTTATGTATACATTTTTATGTATACATTTTTATGTATACATTTAAATGTATACATTTTTTTATGTACTCCATGTTCATTTCAAAAAATTTTAATGTTGTAAAAATATGATTTAAAAAGAATAAGAGGATATCCACTTTGGGCTTCCGTAGAAAAGTCGGCAATTATCTTAACCTGCTACTTTCCTTTAATAGGTACCTTAAATAGTGAATATCGAAATTAAATATTCGACAAATTAAGATGATATTTAAAAATAGGCTGAAACGTCACCCCAATTGGTAATATGCGAACCGTACCCTGTCCCAATGTCCTGTATGTTGTGGGTTTGGAATTGTTAGGGGGGTTCCTTTTCTATTTCTTTTACAGCAGATTTTTATCAATATACCAAATTTGAAAACCGTTTAGCAAG